>WNWK01004355.1:60000-122500 GCA_009830355.1 Cherax destructor | reverse complement strand
AGAGAGGCAATTAGAGCATGACTTCAGACCCAAGGTAAAGAGAGAAAGGGTAAGAGAGAGAGAGAGAGAGAGAGAGAGAGAGAGAGAGAGAGAGAGAGAGACTGTATTTTACGTACATTACCATTTTTATCATTACTTTATTAATCTATGATAACCCACACAAGCCATGTAATATAGCTTATTGTAAAGTTATTAACCCATGATAACCCACACATGTCATGTAGTATGGCTTATTTCCAGTGCGGAACTCCGATAGATATGTGCATAACGGTCAACTAACTCTCAGGAACCTATTTACTACTAGGTGAACAGGGACAGTAGGTCTTGCCCCGCCTGGGAATCAAACCTATGTTCCTTGTATTGTGATCCGAACGCCCTATCACGGAGCCCATGGTTAAGCATCTGACCTCCCAAGACTATGGTCTGACCTTTTTTAACTAAGCAAATAGTCTAGAAAGTAGTAGTAGTTGTTGTTGTTGTAGTTGTTACGGTTAATACGTGTTAACCCCAATAAATATTTTAACTTTCTTCACCTGTTCATCCTCTCTTCCTTCTCTCCCCCTCCCCTATCTTCCTCCGCCACCCCTATCTCCCTTCTCCTCCCCTATCTTCCTCCCCATGTACCTCTCGGCCTCGCAGGCCCCTAAATAGCATGGTCAGCATCTTCTCTCAGCTATACTGAGGAAGCAGAGAACTGTAATGAGTAAAATTGGACCAGACGATGTTGACGCTTGCCAAGAACGGTAGACGAAGGGGAGAGCAAGAAAGATGGAGGTGTGAGAGATGGAGAGGAAGAAAGATGGGGAAGTGTGAGCAATTACCGAAGGTAACACAAATTGAGAGAGAGAGAGAGAGAGAGAAAGAGAGAGATACTAGCCAAGGTAAGAAACAAGAAACTGTAAGGTGAGACGTTTATCACAGTCAATTGTTTCCTCTCCCTCACTCATGGAGAGGAATCAAAATAAAGATGTAGTAACATCTGCCACGGTAATACCTTTATCACATATGATATCAATAAAGCAGAAACACATTTAAGTAAGAGTAAAAGAAGAAATGCTGACTCTCTTTCAAAATAATAATAAATAACCAGGAAAATGTAGATTTCGGCACTAATAAAAAAAATAGCGAAGGGAGGGAGGAGGAGGAGGAGGTCGAGAATGACGATTAAGTGGGAGAAGAGGAGGACGAGGGAGAAGAGGACGAGGGAGAAGAGGAGGACGAGGGAGAAGAGGAGGACGAGGGAGAAGAGGAGGACGAGGGAGAAGAGGACGAGGGAGAAGAGAAGGACGAGGGAGAAGAGGAGGACGAGGGAGAAGAGGACGAGGGAGAAGAGGACGAGGGAGAAGAGGACGAGGGAGAAGAGGACTAGGTACGGTATCCCGTGGCCTGGTAGCTAAAACTCTCGCTTCACACAACGAGGGTCCCGGTTCGATTCCCGGCGAAGGGGTGGAAACATTGGACGTGTTTCCTTACACTGGTTGTCTATGTTCACCCATCAGTAAAATGGGTACCTGGGTGTTAGTGAACTGGTGTGGGTCGCATCCTGGGACAAAACTGACCTAATTTGCGGGAAATGCTCAGCATAACAAGCAGCTTTCTATATAGTAGTATGTCATTGATGTCAGCTATGGCCTGTATACCTTGTACATGTACTTGTAGTAAATAAAGATATTATATTATTATTATTATTATTATTATTAAGTTTACAGTAAGACGTAGACAAGGGGGGAGGGAGGTACGGGAGAGAAGAGGTTGGGTGTTCTGCCAAGGTGACCTGCCCCCCCCCCACAAGGTCGAGCAGGGTAAATGAGGTCGAGCGAACACCTCCCCTTCCTTGGAACAAACCTAATTACCTCCCAATGTCTACGTACTACTTTTACATTCCACATTAATGTAGTACTATAATAGTTCCAGTTTAGTTAAGCACACAGGAAAGGCAGACCATATTAATTTGTCTGTCTATCTGTCTTCCTTCCTTTCTTTCTTTCTTTCTTTCTTCCTTTCTTTCTTCCTTCCTTTCTTTCTTCCTTCCTTTCTTTCTTCCTTCCTTTCTTTCTTCCTTCCTTGCTTCCTTTCTTTCTTCCTTCCTTTCTTCCTTCCTTCCTTGCTTCCTTTCTTTCTTCCTTCCTTTCTTCCTTCCTTCCTTCCTTGCTTCCTTCCTTCCTTTCTTTCTTCCTTCCTTTCTTCCTTCCTTCCTTTCTTTCTTCCTTCCTTCCTTTCTTTCTTCCTTCTTTCTCTTCTTCTTCTTTCTTTCTTCCTTCCTTTCTTCCTTCCTTCCTTTCTTTCTTCCTTCCTTTCTTCCTTCCTTTCTTTCTTTCTTCCTTCCTTTCTTCCTTCCTTCCTTCCTTTCTTTCTTCCTTCCTTTCTTTCTTCCTTCCTTTCTTCCTTCCTTTCTTTCTTCCTTCCTTCCTTTCTTTCTTCCTTCCTTTCTTCCTTCCTTTCTTTCTTCCTTCCTTCCTTTCTTTCTTCCTTCCTTTCTTCCTTCCTTCCTTTCTTTCTTCCTTCCTTCCTTTCTTCCTTTCTTTCTTCCTTCCTTTCTTTCTTCCTTCCTTTCTTTCTTTCTTCCTTCCTTTCTTCCTTCCTTCCTTTCTTCCTTCCTTTCTTTCTTCATTCCTTCCTTTCTTCCTTCCTTCCTTGCTTCCTTCCTTTCTTCCTTCCTTCCTTTCTTTCTTCCTTCCTTTCTTCCTTCCTTCCTTTCTTTCTTCCTTCCTTCCTTTCTTCCTTCCTTCTTTCTTCCTTCCTTTCTTCCTTCCTTCCTTCCTTTCTTTCTTTCTTCCTTCCTTTCTTTCTTCCTTCCTTCCTTTCTTTCTTCCTTCCTTTCTTCCTTTCTTTCTTCCTTCCTTTCTTTCTTCCTTCCTTTCTTCCTTCCTTCCTTTCTTTCTTTCTTCTTCCTTCTCTTCCTTCCTTCCTTCTTTCTTTCCTTTCTTTCTTCCTTCCTTCCTTTCTTTCTTCCTTCCTTCCTTTCTTTCTTCCTTCCTTCCTTTCTTCCTTCCTTTCTTCCTTCCTTCCTTTCTTCCTTCCTTTCTTCCTTCCTTCCTTCCTTTCTTTCTTTCTTCCTTCCTTTCTTTTTCATTTTTCCTTTCTGTTCAAAACTCCAGTCAAGTTGCTATAGTTGTGAAGGCTGGCAGAGTGCTGGTAGTAACAACATGGTTAATCAGGCAAGCCTCACGCTAGACTGCCAGGGTACAAGGACTCTCAAATTTGCCACAGGTAGGTCACAGGTATCCTGGGTCACACAGACATATCATACACACCGGTGGAGGATTCACAAGAATTGTAAATTAACCTAAGTACTAATACGCTCACAAAGTTTAAGGTAGGCCTACACTCTTCGTCTCCATAATACATGACCAATGCACACTAGGTCTAACTACCAAAGTTCACACCCAGCCATTATTTTTATAGGTCTGGTCTATTAAATCCAGGGATCATTGCCATTTTTGTCCAGGAATTGACTTCCGGCAGGTCTGGAACGTACAAAATACTTGCCTCGAGTTCTTTTTTTGGGGGGAAAGGGGGGATGCCACCCATCACAGTCAGCTACCCCACGGGTACGTCACTCTTAAGTGGGCATGGGGGCAGCAGGGGTGTAAAGAAAACTTGCCCATTCGTTTTGCCTGCTCCAGAGTCAACCCGGCACTGGGTCGTGACCCGCACGGTGTCACAACTGGAGCTATGACTCGACCCCTGCAACCACAATTAGGTGAGTACACACAATAGCGTTCCGATACCTCAGTAAGGAATCGTTCAAGACACTACACCGTGTACGTCAGGCCCATGCTGGAGTATGCAGCACCAGTTTGGAACCCACACCTGGTCAAGCACGTCAAGAAATTAGAGAAAGTGCAAAGATTTGCAACAAGGCTAGTTCCAGAGCTAAGGGGAATGGTTAAGGGAAATCGGCCTGACGACACTGGAGGACAGGAGGGTTAGGGGAGACATGATAACGACATACAAAATACTGCGTGGAATAGATAAGGTGGACAGAGAGAGGATGTTCCAGAGATGGGACACAGAAACAAGGGGTCACAATTGGAAGTTGAAGACTCGGATGAGTCAAAGTTATGTTAGGAAGTATTTCTTCAGTCACAGAGTGGTCAGGAAGTGGAATAGTCTGGCAAGTGAGATAGTGGAGGCAGGAACCATACATAGCTTTAAGACAAGGTATGATAAGCTCATGGAGCAGGGAGAGAGAGGACCTAGTAGCGATCAGTGAAGAGGCGGGGCCAGGAGCAGTCTCTCGACCCCTGCAACCACAAATAGGTGAGCGCACACACACGCACACATATACTTTTCTCCCCCATTCTACATTAAGTTTTTCACGTGATGTAAGAAGTCACTTTCTTAACGTTTCTAGTTTTTCCACGCCTATATTTTTTTTATACTAAGTTAGGGTATAGCCTGGAGTGTTTTTTCCAGGAGTTTCTGAGGCTGCTGGGACGTTTTCCAGAGGTCTACGAAGTTTACCAGCATGCTAAGAAGGTTGTCAGCAGGCTTGGTTGAGAGAAGCTGCGTATATTTAGCCATAAATATGCAAGTTAAAAACGGTCGTGAGGCGTCTGGCAACGAAGCGGCCTAAAAAAAATGAAGCAACGTCGAAATCAGAACGTTATTCACTTGTGGAGCGAGAGGCAACATATAGAAGAAACAAAGACGGGCGATAACAGTGCAGAATGTCACAGTAACTGGAGGATTACTGCGTAAGGCTAACGAAATGTATGAGAACACGACAGGGAGACACCCTGGCAAACACTCAAGTACGTGCAGGGGAAAACCCTGGCACGTGATCATATAGCGTGCTGCTACCCTAGTGTATATGACAGTTATATAGTGGGAACAAAAGTTAGCTGTGTTTCCCCTTCTTATTAAATAGCTTAGGGTGTGTTGTAAGAGGTAACGTGTGTCAGCCTGAGATGTGAGGCTTCAGTAGTGTTCACCTGAGCTGGGAGGCTTCAGTAGTGTCCACCTGAGCTGGGAGACTTCAGTAGTGTCCACCTGAGCTGGGAGACATCAGTAGTGTCCACCTGAGCTGGGAGACATCAGTAGTGTCCACCTGAGCTGGGAGACTTCAGTAGTGTTCACCTGAGCTGGGAGACTTCAGTAGTGTCCGCCTGAGCTGGGAGACTTCAGTAGTGTCCGCCTGAGCTGGGAGACTTCAGTAGTGTCCGCCTGAGCTGGGAGACTTCAGTAGTGTCCACCTGAGCTGGGAGACTTCAGTAGTGTCCACCTGAGCTGGGAGACTTCAGTAGTGTCCACCTGAGCTGGGAGACTTCAGTAGTGTCCACCTGAGCTGGGAGACTTCAGTAGTGTCCACCTGAGCTGGGAGACTTCAGTAGTGTCCACCTGAGCTGGGAGACTTCAGTAGTGTCCACCTGAGCTGGGAGACTTCAGTAGTGTCCACCTGAGCTGGGAGACTTCAGTAGTGTCCACCTGAGCTGGGAGACTTCAGTAGTGTCCACCTGAGCTGGGAGACTTCAGTAGTGTCCACCTGAGCTGGGAGACTTCAGTAGTGTCCACCTGAGCTGGGAGACTTCAGTAGTGTCCACCTGAGCTGGGAGACTTCAGTAGTGTCCACCTGAGCTGGGAGACTTCAGTAGTGTCCACCTGAGCTGGGAGACTTCAGTAGTGTCCACCTGAGCTGGGAGACTTCAGTAGTGTCCACCTGAGCTGGGAGACTTCAGTAGTGTCCACCTGAGCTGGGAGACTTCAGTAGTGTCCACCTGAGCTGGGAGACTTCAGTAGTGTCCACCTGAGCTGGGAGACTTCAGTAGTGTCCACCTGAGCTGGGAGACTTCAGTAGTGTCCACCTGAGCTGGGAGACTTCAGTAGTGTCCACCTGAGCTGGGAGACTTCAGTAGTGTCCACCTGAGCTGGGAGACTTCAGTAGTGTCCACCTGAGCTGGGAGACTTCAGTATGTCCACCTGAGCTGGGAGACTTCAGTAGTGTCCACCTGAGCTGGGAGACTTCAGTAGTGTCCACCTGAGCTGGGAGACTTCAGTAGTGTCCACCTGAGCTGGGAGACTTCAGTAGTGTCCACCTGAGCTGGGAGACTTCAGTAGTGTCCACCTGAGCTGGGAGACTTCAGTAGTGTCCACCTGAGCTGGGAGACTTCAGTAGTGTCCACCTGAGCTGGGAGACATCAGTAGTGTCCACCTGAGCTGGGAGACATCAGTAGTGTCCACCTGAGCTGGGAGACTTCAGTAGTGTCCACCTGAGCTGGGAGACTTCAGTAGTGTCCACCTGAGCTGGGAGACTTCAGTAGTGTCCACCTGAGCTGGGAGACTTCAGTAGTGTCCACCTGAGCTGGGAGACATCAGTAGTGTCCACCTGAGCTGGGAGACATCAGTAGTGTCCACCTGAGCTGGGAGACTTCAGTAGTGTCCACCTGAGCTGGGAGACATCAGTAGTGTCCACCTGAGCTGGGAGACATCAGTAGTGTCCACCTGAGCTGGGAGACATCAGTAGTGTCCACCTGAGCTGGGAGACATCAGTAGTGTCCACCTGAGCTGGGAGACATCAGTAGTGTCCACCTGAGCTGGGAGACATCAGTAGTGTCCACCTGAGCTGGGAGACATCAGTAGTGTCCACCTGAGCTGGGAGACATCAGTAGTGTCCACCTGAGCTGGGAGACATCAGTAGTGTCCACCTGAGCTGGGAGACATCAGTAGTGTCCACCTGAGCTGGGAGACATCAGTAGTGTCCACCTGAGCTGGGAGACATCAGTAGTGTCCACCTGAGCTGGGAGACTTCAGTAGTGTCCACCTGAGCTGGGAGACATCAGTAGTGTCCACCTGAGCTGGGAGACATCAGTAGTGTCCACCTGAGCTGGGAGACATCAGTAGTGTCCACCTGAGCTGGGAGACATCAGTAGTGTCCACCTGAGCTGGGAGACATCAGTAGTGTCCACCTGAGCTGGGAGACATCAGTAGTGTCCACCTGAGCTGGGAGACATCAGTAGTGTTCACCTGAGCTGGGAGACTTCAGTAGTGTCCACCTGAGCTGGGAGACATCAGTAGTGTCCACCTGAGCTGGGAGACATCAGTAGTGTCCACCTGAGCTGGGAGACATCAGTAGTGTCCACCTGAGCTGGGAGACATCAGTAGTGTCCACCTGAGCTGGGAGACTTCAGTAGTGTCCACCTGAGCTGGGAGACATCAGTAGTGTCCACCTGAGCTGGGAGACATCAGTAGTGTTCACCTGAGCTGGGAGACTTCAGTAGGGCGATGAGGATATCGTCACGTATGCCACTGTGGGTTCAGCAGAAACGGCAACTTTAAAGGTTTCTTTCCAGCTGAGATGGAGTTGTCATTACTTGGAAGCTACCATCTTTCAGGATGACCCATACCCCTTAGCTCTCCACACACACACACATACACGTACGCTTATACAACATGCCTAGTGTCTAATCGACATGTGCCTAGGACAAAATGGTAACTAACACACCTAACACACACACGGCCAAGCCACGCTGAACGCACTTCTTCTCGTCCGTTCAGTGAAGTTAAGCAACGTTGGGTTTGGTTAGTACTTGGATGGGTGACCGCCTGGGAACACCAAATGCTTTTGGCATCAATCTTTTTCTAGTAGCGACCAGTGAAGAGGCGGGGCCAGGAGCTATGAATCGACCCCTGCAACCACAATTAGGTGAGTACACACGTCTGTCGACAAGTGCCTTTGACAACTATTAACTACTACTAAACACACAAAGGAACGGGAAGGGAAGGGATTAAAGACAGGGATAAGCGATATGAGGAAGAATAAGACGAAGTAACGGAAGGGCGGGGATTGTGGGAATGAGAGGGAGGCTGGGAAAAGTGACCTTTAGGTCTTAGAGAAGACACCTGCCACACGCTGGATTGTTGGACACTAATCTTCAAAGCGATGACACACGTACCAGAACAAGCTACTTCATAACAAGCTACTTCATTACAAGCTACTAGAGTGTAACGTTGTCCCAATAAATCTCTACACAGTCTCAATTTAATTCATTCCGCTACATGCCTATGCCTGTCGGCAACACGCACTTCAAATATAAAAGAAAAAATGGTGCAAAATCTGCAAGACGAAGTCAAACGATGAGGTTATGAGTACTTGATTGACATGTCGTGTCAAGTGTCAAGCAAGGAGGACCGCTGATGCATACCTTGTCATGTCACCCATCACTTCATTAAGAAAGTGGACTGCTCTCTGCTCGGAACCAACCCAATGAATGGACTCAATATTCTTGTTTTAGTTAAGTAAGAACAGTAGCCACAACACTTGCCACATCCATAACCAATAAAGCCACAACATCCTCTCTAACAACAAGCGCCACACCCTCAACAACAGTCACAACACAATCTCTAACAACCACCACACCCTCAACAACAGTCACAACACAATCTCTAACAACCACCACACCCTCAACAACAATCACAACACATCTCTAACAACCACCACACCCTCAATAATAACCACAACGCCCACTATAACCACAACAATTACAATAACCAAAACACAATACCAACACTTCAGAGGATCACGTCTGAAGTCAATTAGCTGATAGGTTCTCAGGTAAACATCCGGGATCATCCCTCAGGTGGGAATTTTTTTTTTTGAAACTAAAGCCTTCAATAAAAGGTACAGAATTATTATTATATACAATGGGAAGCGCTAAGCCCGCAGGGGTAATATAGCTCCAGGGTAACGAGAGGCAATCAGGTTAGATTAAAGGGGAGGATAGATCCAATTCCTTAGATCAAGAACCCTTTATCAGCATCAGGTTGCACCCTTGAAGGGATGAAGCAATGGAAAACTATACCCATGCTTGAACTGTCTCAGGCATAGGGTAGTCCAGGAACTACCCGGGGTATACCAAGAATAGTAGAAGCAGCAGCAGTAATAGCAATAGTAAATTATTCAGCAGCAGTAGTAGTAGTAGTTTAAACCTACGTATATTTATATTTTCCAACATCTCATGATTATTTTCAACCACTATTTATGACTGGAGGGAGTGGAGTGGGGAGAGAGCCTTCTGCTTTACTACCCTCACCTTAACTACACAGAATTGGCAATACCTTGACGTGGTGTCATTCCTTAACACATACCCTCGATATAGATTAAGATCTGTTTCCCGCACTTACAACATCTTACATCAACTATATACCACTACCTCAATACCCAAACCTACTGCCTATCTCCTGTGTACAAGCCCTAACCCCGGCTTCTACACCGCAACCCAACACTTCTGAAACTTACTACCTTAGTGCCTCAGGTGTACAGAATTCGCCCTATTCATAGGTCTTCATTGTTTACCAAGTCACAATAATCCCTCAATCCGGATTATCCGCTAGGCGAACGCTCAGGAAATTCACTATGGGATCGAGCGTAAACAAAGAATGCAAAGGCAATATAAATGGCATGTACTGTGAAGACAACAAATGAGATATGTTATGCGTCACTGACGTGTTAGTAATATAATTTGAAAATAGCACACACGCACGCGCACACACACACCTGTACAATTAGTTCGTTCCACTTCCTTGCCATCATGGGTACGTAAAAATACTTCCTGGATCTCCAGTTTCTCTCCGTTTGCAAAGATAGGAGTCAGATAAGCTAATCCCTGATATCTTCGCATCCTAGTTTGTCGGGGTTATCTCAGCTCTTTGAGCGACCTATGGTGAGTTTCGCCCCACACGAAAATTTACCTCTGTAGCCCCTATAGGCTATATGATTTTTTTAATACCTTATACGTCATGATCATGTCTGTCCTAGTTCTTCTCTTCTTCAGAGTCATAAGGTTTAATTTTATCAAGTGATTAGGTGACATGTTAGGAGTGATTTTTATTCCTGGACATTTTTCATTAGTTGATTGTACTGTCTCTGGACTTTCCATTTTCCAAATTGTATAACTTTGCATTTACTTCAACTGAACTCCAACAGCCATTTGTCTGGCCACCCCTGCACCCTAAGTACTCCTTAAAGACGTCTCCATCCTGTGCGTATTCTTATCAATACTTTTGGATCCACACACACCCAAGGGTTTAATTTCCTCTGGCAGGTCATTTACATGTATCAAAAAAGCAGTGGACCTGGTAGTGATCCTTGGAGAACCTCGCTAGTTACCCTCGGCCATCCCGACACTTCCTCCCATACTGTCGCTCTGCTTCGGAGACCTGTCAAGTGTTGACCAGCTTGCGTTAATCACCCTGGTATTTATTGACTAGTCAAACAGGTTTTAGCGATAAAAAAAATACATTTCCGTTCTGTGGCTGCTACAAGGTCTTCTGGTAGTTCCTTGCCTATCTCTTCATTACCTCTGGGGCAGACAACTTCTTGTTGGACTCTGGCCGATGAAGTAATCGAGAGTATGAAATTTGACCTCCAATTCCTAGCATTTTTTTTATTTGCCCCCTCCAGAGACCACCTCTCTTTTCTCATTACCTGAAATTTATTAAACTCTGGGCACGATTCAGAAAACTATGAGGGACAGGGTGGAGCTCTCTATCTCTTCGTCTCCAAGCTACTGGAGACAACCTCTCAGGTCTTTTGACCGCTGCTTATCTTCTTCCAAAACCCAGATATCTTCCATAACACAATGACGGTTTGCTAATCGCTACTGCGATGCCCAGAAATGTTTCGGGAACTGCTAGAACACAGCGAACCTTAAAAAAGAAAAGAAAAAAGTTCTGACCTTTCTCTCCCAACTCCGCGTCTTGGCTCTAAGGCCTCCTGCTGGACCCAGAAACATTTTCGTAATGTCTTCGGCGGCCGCTAAATTACCTGTGTACTCTTGGCTTCAGTCTGTCAATAAATTTCGTTCCGAACACAATGGGGTCAGGCACACGTTGTCCATATAAACGACACATTCCAAGCCATCAACCTAGCAAGGTTACAAACTGTGTATTGCATCCCTATATCAGCTTACCCATATGCCTTACGTTGGAAATGGGTATCTTTATTGGTGAAACGTTTCGCATATACAGCAGGTTTCTTCAGTCAAATACAGAAGCAGCAGGTGTAGTAACTAAGTAAAGATGATGTAATCAGTCCATCAACCTAGGAGAACATGTTGTCAAGTGCTGACAATGCAACATCATGAGACAGATTGTCCCAATCATCAGAGTGCACCTAAACCTCATTTTCAACTTCAATGTTCTGTCACGTTCACTCTACCTGCCCCCCTCCTTCCTTCCCTCCCTCTCTGCCTGTCGTTCACTCTACCTGCCCCCCTCCTTCCTTCCCTCCCTCTCTGCCTGTCGTTCACTCTACCTGCCCCCCTCCTTCCTTCCCTCCCTCTCTGCCTGTCGTTCACTCTACCTGCCCCTCCTTCTCCAGAGCTCTCCTTCCTTCCCTCCCTCCCTCTGCCTGTGATCAAGATTCTCGCTATGGCTTCCTGAAGCTCATTTACCGCTCTCTCTCGTATTCTCTCTCACTCTTGTGCTCACTCTCAACACTACACACAGTTTCAAGAGTAAGTATGATCAGGAACTGGAGGCCAGGAATCTGTAGAGCTTGTCAAAGGGAGCAAAAATGCAGGGTCAGGAGCTATAGCTTGTTCCCTGCAGACACAGAAAGGTAAATTTAAAAATAAAGTGTAATGAATATCAACGAAAGGTCTAAACCCATATGGAGGATGTGGAGGGTATGTGGAGGTGAGGGTATGTGGAGGTGGGGGTATGTGGAGGTGGGAGGTATGTGGAGGTGGGAGGTATGTGGAGGTGGGAGGTATGTGGAGGTGGGAGGTATGTGGAGGTGGGAGGTATGTGGAGGTGGGGGGTATGTGGAGGTGAGGGGTATGTGGAGGTGAGGGGTATGTGGAGGTGAGGGGTATGTGGAGGTGAGGGGTATGTGGAGGTGAGGGGTATGTGGAGGTGGAAGGTATGTGGAGTGGAGGAAGCTAATGGAGTGGAGATGGAGGGTATATTTAAGACATGGAGGAGGACCAGGTGTTTAGGATGAATCAATAGTTACGACCCAGATGTAACAAATAGGTAAGGAGGAGGAGAGAGAGGAAGGGATGGGGGAGGAGAGAGGGAAAGGATGGGGAGGAGAGAGGAAAGGTGTGGAGGAGGGGGTAAGAGAGAAAGCGGGGTGGGGAGGCATAGAAAAATAGATTGCGGGAACATACCACAAGTACAAAATACTTCTCGCTGACATGCTTATGCTTGTGTGTGTGTGTGTGTGTGTGTGTGTGTGTGTGTGTGTGTTTACCTATTTGTGGTTGCAAGGGTCGATTCAGTGTGTGTGTGTGTATATATATATATATATATATATATATATATATATATATATATATATATATACTGAGTTTTTTTTTTTTGCCGATGTTGGTCTCCAGGGCTCGATCATACCACTCTTGAAACTGTGTACCTACACCACGGTTAGTTTCAGAGCTAAGGGGAATGGTCCTACGAAGAAAGGTTAAGGGAAATCGGCCTGACGACACTGGAGGATAGGAGGGTTAGGGGAGACATGATAACGACATACAAAATACTGCGAGGAATAGATAGGGTGGACAAAGACAGGATGTTCCAGATGAGTCAAAGGGATGTTATGAAGTATTTCTTCAGTCACAGAGTTGTCAGGAAGTGGAATAGTCTGGCAAGTGAGGTAGTTGAGGCAGGAACCATACATAGCTTTAAGACGAGGTATGATAAAGCTCATGGAGCAGGGAGAGAGAGAACCTAGTAACGACCAGTGAATCAGCGGGGCCAGGAGCTGAGTCTCGACCCCTGCAACCACAAATAGGTGAGTACACACACACACAGTAGCGACTAGCGAAGAAGCTGGGCCAGGAGCTGTGACTCGACCCCTGCAACCACAAATAAGTGAGCACAATCACACGTCAATTAGTATTCCTTAACTAGCACTTACTGTCGTGATCAGCAGTAATTAAAACAGTGTCTTGAAACAAGCCTCGACCACTACACACTTCTGGGAAGTTTGTTACATAAAGAATACTTTAAAGCCTCAAAATAGAGATTCAGTTTTATTAATAGTAAAAAACACACACATACATATGCACTTAAATGTTAGTGTATATGCATGGGTACTTATTATTACAATTTAATCCCTATTTTGAGGTTTAAAGTATTGTATTGCTAGTTATGAAACACTAATTGACTGGTAATTAAGTGTGTGTGTGTCAGTGGGCCGCCAACAATAGCAGCCTGGTTGAACAGGCAGTCAACTGAGAAGCATAGTCCGAAGCCTGGTTGCAAGAGAACAATTCTGGAAGCCGGGCACAAGTATATCAGAGGTATATCACAAGTATATGCCACAGCCAGGCTGCGGCGTGAGAGAACACGGCAGATATTCCAGTACAAGCTACATTTGTTGTTTATGTTCTACCTCAGTAAAAACCATGGTAATAACAATGAGATTTCACTTCCAGTACGTCTGTATAAGCAGTAATCTTTGTAGTAGTATTATATTAATGGGGATAGGAGGATCCAGGGGTCCCTAGGAGCCATGGATCCTCGGTGGTTCTTGGAGTTCCAGTGGTTCTTAGGAATTCCAGTGGTCCTTGAAGTTCTGGTGGTCTTTGGAGATACATAGGCTCTTGGCACTGTGGCTGTTGTGCCTAATGGGTACTTCAACATTGGGTACAGTGGGAGGGCAGGCCCTCCTAGGATGGGTATCATGACTCCAGCACTGGGTACAGTGGGAGGGCAGATCATCTTGGGGTGGGTATCATGACTCCAGCACTGGGTACAGTGGGAGGGCAGATCATCCTGGGATGGGTATCACTGCCAAGGAATGCTGCAGAAAGAACCAGTGTTTTTGCGTCAGCAGCACTGAGAAGCGTCGCCTGTGTTCCCTCTGAAGAACTTGTTGAACTTGAAGATCCAGGTTCCCACCCTTGTTGAACACCTGCATATATTAACGAAATACATAGATCGTTCCATAATTACGGTATATCTCTACCTGCAACGGTGAAAATATCAAGATTAACCTGGTAGCAAGCCATGCCAGATCTTACGTTGAAGGATCACTCATCTGCAAGCAAAATGACAGCTTCGATAACTCATAGATTCAAAACAAAAGAAGCCATGCCTTTAAAGCACTTGTACTCTCTATCCTGGAATATTGCTGCACACTAACAACCCCATCTGAGGCATGCAGAATTGCAGGACTTGGTAATGTGCAGAGAACTTTCACTGCCAATATCAGTTATAAAACACACTAGTGGGAATTCTTGAAGCCCCTTAAACTGTACTGTCTGGAACGCTGACGAGATGCATCATAATTTACACTTTAAAGATAATGGATATAATGGTTCCAAATCTGTACACTGAAATAGCCCCTTAAGAGAGTGGGAGCCTCCTACATCTCCTTCTCCTCCATCACTATCTCCACCATTTCTATCAAACCGTCGAGGAACTCACTGCTGAGACCATTCTCTGGGATGGAGAAACATGTGGACCAGTTTCTTTACATCTCTGCTGTCTCTGCCCATATAGCAGTATAAAATAATTACCTGTGGGTTAGCCGACTGTTATGGATCGAAGCCAGGGGAAAAATGTGTTAGAAAACTTTGGGCCTCCTAGAGTGTCATAAACCGACAAAGAAAACATTCCAGTCCTGTGTAAGAAACTCCAGTACCAGCTGGAAGTATTCAAGTGCTGGGTACAAGATATTTATGAACCTAATGAAGGTAATTTAAAAAAAATCAGTGTCAATAACCCAGATGTTTAGACTCCAGATAAAACACAATTATTCATTCATTCAATCCGTCTCCTCCTCCTCTCCCTCCCTTGCTCAAGAACGTCAACACTGACGTCAGGAGGACGTCTAAGTGATGCTGCCAGGCTGGAGATGAGGCAGACAAGTCTTCAATTACCCATGACATCAGCCACGCCCCTTCCCTACCCACTCATCCCTTCTCTATATGGCTACTCACCCCTTCCCTACCCACTCATCCCTTCTCTATATGGCTACTGACCCCTTCCCTACCCACTCATCCCTTCTCTATATGGCTACTGACCCCTTCCCCTCCCTTGGACAGTACTCACCTATTTGTTGTTTCAGAGGTCAAGTCCCAGCTCCTGGCCCCGCCTTTTCACTGGTCACTACTAGGTCCACTCTCCCAGCTCTAAGATCTTGTCGTACCTCTCCTTAAAGCTATGAATGGAGCCTGCCTCCACTATATCACTCTCCAGATTGTTCCTCTGACAACTAGTGCTGTGTGGTGTCGTACTCACTAATTGTGGTTGCAGGAGTCGAGACTCAGCCCTGGCCCCGCCTCTTCACTGATCCTACTGGTCCTGGGTCAGGTATGGTGTGTGTGTGTGTCGTGTCTCTATATGGCTACTGACCCCTTCCCTACCCACTCATCCCTTCTCTATATGGCTACTGACCCCTTCCCCTCCCTTGGACAGTACTCACCTATTTGTTGTTTCAGAGGTCAAGTCCCAGCTCCTGGCCCCGCCTTTTCACTGGTCACTACTAGGTCCACTCTCCCCCAGCTCTAAGAGTCTTGTCGTACCTCTCCTTAAAGCTATGAATGGAGCCTGCCTCCACTATATCACTCTCCAGATTGTTCCTCTGACAACTAGTGCTGTGTGTGTGTGTGTGTACTCACCTAATTGTGGTTGCAGGGGTCGAGACTCAGCTCCTGGCCCCGCCTCTTCACTGATCGCTACTGGGTCCTGGGTCAGGTATGTGTGTGTGTGTGTGTCGTGTAGCTAAGAAACGCACAGTAGGGGGTGTAATACTATCAAGTTACAAGTTTACTTTTACCTTGAGTATATACCACTCTTGGAGTGTCTATCCACTCGTCCCATCAACTTAAGGACAAAGAACCACATACAACGATCCATCTCTAACCCTGACCCGCTATTTTTGGACGTGTCATTTCATGAGAGCCATTCATCACAGGGAGGTGGTGACCTTACTTATTGCATACACGGTCTCAAGGTCCCCCTCCTGGCCCAGGCTAGTGTATACCCACAACACACACACACACACACACACACACACACACACACACACAACACAGGCCAAGTGTCTTATCGACAAGTGCCTTTGACAAATGGTAACTAATAGTCGTCTAAGGTTACCTCTATGATTTGTGGGTTGTGTAATTTTTCCAACTACGGTATTGCAACTTTCGTCTTGTTATACCCCACAGGAATGGTGAATATCACTCTGATGATCGTACAACTGGTAGCACAGAGCGACTGGAGACAATACTTCAAGAACTGGCTTTGCTGAAGGAGCAGCTGGCTTACTTTTACGTCTGGCTTGCCTGAAGGGGCTGGCTTAAGCCCTCGAGACTGGTGAACTTGAATGCTTGTACGATTCACACAGCATAGATGAGCAGAATGGATGACAAGATACAGGCTGGATGATAACTGAAGCACTTTCCCATAGACTGACATAACTGGCTGGTTTAATTGCAAAACCCAGATCAACTCTTCGGAGGTTTTCTTGCAAATATAAGCCAGAAGGCTTGAGAACCGGCTGCACAAAGGGGCTTGGATGGATGACGTCACCGGTTGAGGTAGGCGAGGGCACAGCGACTGGTTCTGAGACGCCCGTGGCACACACATTCGGCTCTATATTCTTAATTCTGCGTAAATACCAGAAATCCACGCCCACACCGCTGCTACCATTTGTTGTGGGGGTTCTTTTCGTGGATTGGGTAATAATACAGACGTGATTAGGTTAGTAACTTGCTGTATCGGAGACAAAGATATGGGAGTACTCAGAGCCTAACGCCTGGCCTGTACTGTCTGCTCGCTGGTATGGCACTGGCTCTACTCGAGCAAGGGGACTCACAGCATTCAAAGGGGTGACCTTTGACACGGCTAACGGTTGGTGATCACGTGAATGGTGTGGCATGATCACGTGATACAGGCGTGATCACGAGCAAGGGTCGTGACTCAACTAACGTTTATATGCTACTAATACTATCACTGGATGCTCTAGAGGACAAACAGAATGCAGATGTTATATACACAGACTTTGCAAAAGCCTTTGATAAGTGTGACCATGGTGTGATAGCACACAAAATGCGTGATAAAGGAATAACAGGAAAAGTTGGTAGATGGATCTATAATTTCCTAACAAATAGATCACAAATAGTAGTAGTCAACAGAGTAAAATCTGAGGCGGCTACGGTGAAAAGCTCTGTTCCACAAGGCACAGTACTCGCTCCCATCCTGTTCCTCATCCTTATATCGGACATAGACAGGGATATCAGCCACAGTGCCGTGTCTTCCTTTGCAGATGACACCCGAATCTGCATGACAGTGTCCTCCATTGAAGACACTGCAAGACTCCAAGCAGACATAAACCAAATCTTTAAATGGGCTGCAGAAAACAATATGAAGTTCAATGATGAGAAATTTCAATTACTCCGATATGGAAAACGTGAGGAAATTAAAATCTCATCGGAGTATAAAACAAATTCCAACCACACAATAGAGCGAAAAAATAATGTCAAAGACCTGGGAGTGATCATGACAAGAGGATCTCACCTTCAAGGACCATAACACTGTAGCAATCGCATCTGCCAGAAAAATGACAGGATGGATAATGAGAACCTTTAAAACCAGGGATGTCAAGCCCATGTTGACACTTTTCAGGTCGCTTGTTCTATCTAGGCTGGAATATTGCTGCACACTAACTGCACCTTTCAAGGCAAGTGAAATTGCTGACCTAGAAAATGTACAGAGAACCTTCACGGCACGCATAACTGCAATAAACCACCTCAATTACTGGGAACGCTTGAAGTTCCTAAACCTGTACTCCCTGGAACGCAGGCGGGAGAGATACATTATTATATACACTTGGAAAATCCTAGAGGGATTAGTACCAAACTTGCACACGAGTGTCACTTCCTATGAAAGCAAAAGACTCGGCAGACGATGTAACATCCCCCCAATGAAAAGCAGGGGTGCCACTAGCACGTTGAGAGACAACACAATAAGTGTCAGGGGCCCAAGACTGTTCAACTGCCTCCCAGCATACATAAGGGGGATTACCAACAAACCCCTGGCTGTCTTCAAGGAGGCACTGGACAGGCAACTAAAGTCGGTGCCTGACCAGCCGGGCTGTGGTTCGTAAGCTGGACTGCGTGCGGCCAGCAGTAACAGCCTGGTTGATCAGGCTCTGATCCAACATGAGGCCTGGTCACAGACCGGGCCGCAGGGGCGTTGACCCCTGGAACTCTCTCCAGGTAAACTCCAGGAACTGCTAGTAACACGGGCAGCCACGAGCCCGGCTTCCCTCAGGTCCTTTCTGGAGGACTTCACTCAGTGACATCTGTCACAACTCACGCGAACAATACACTAAATAGAGCCGGTCCTGACCCAATGAAACATTTCTATATTTGATTTGCATGAAAAGCGCTGAACCCAGGTAAGTCACCCAGCACAAAAAACGGTGCAGGCTCGATCCTCCGTCAGACTCGGCACGAGACAAGAAATAAAACTTCCAGCATATATATTCTCACATTATTATTAATGGGGAAAACAATAAACCAGTAAGGATCAAACAGCTCCCGTAGAGAGGGGGCAATCAGGTTTGATCCAAGGAAGTAGAGAGGTAGTTGTAAGTCCCTGGATCAAGAGCCGCTCACCCGCATCAATGCTTCCCCTTGATAAGTGGACTTCACTATAACTTATAATAAAGTACATATCTAAATATTACCTCTATAATAAAGATACTGAGAGTGAAGGGCTTTTGATCCAAGGAGCTGAAGCCACTTTCCTCTTCCTCGTATTAAACATGATTCTCATTTGTTTAGCACTTCCACACACCAACAATAATAATAATAATAATAAATTATAATAATAATAATAAATTATAATAAATTATAATTATAATAAATTATAATAAATTATAATAATTATAATAATTATAATAAATTATGATAATTATAATAAATTATAATAATAAATTATAATAATTATAATAAATTATAATAATAAATTATAATAATTATAATAAATTATAATAATAAATTATAATAATAATAAATTATAATAATAATAAATTATAATAATAGTAAATTATAATAATAGTATATTATAATAATAGTAAATTATAATAATAGTATATTATAATAATAGTATATTATAATAATAGTAAATTATAATAATAAATTATAATAATAGTAAATTATAATAATAGTAAATTATAATAATAATAAATTATAATAATAATAAATTATAATAATAATAAATTATAATAGTAAATTATAATAATAGTAAATTATAATAATAGTAAATTATAATAATAGTAAATTATAATAATAGTAAATTATAATAATAGTAAATTATAATAATAGTAAATTATTATAATAGTAAATTATAATAATAGTAAATTATTATAATAGTAAATTATTATAATAGTAAATTATTATAATAGTAAATTATTATAATAATAAATTATCATAATAAATTATAATAATAAATTATAATAATAATAAATTATAATAATAATAATAATAATTAATAGCAAAAACTTGGACCTACGTGAAAGAGGTCACATCGAAGTGGAAGCTCTATACCAACGTTAAGAGATTAGATCTCGGTGGAATCCCAGAGGTGTTAAAAGCTACAGAAGGTGTGTACAGAGGCGACAGTAGAACACTGGCACAAACATTACCTACCAGCAGCACCAACTAAAATCACACATCAAAAGTTTTTGAGTTTGATGGGATGCCAATTACGCAACCTAAACCAGCATGGACCTAAAACGTGAAGATCTTACCACAACTCCTAAAGCACAGTGACATAATTACGGAGGCGCTGGAAGTAAGCCAAAAAGCAGATGTGGTATACACGGATTTCGGAAAGGCATTTGGCAAATGCGACAATGAGGTGATTGCGCATAAAATGAGGGCGACAGGTATAGCGGAGAAAGACGGCAAATAGATATTCACCTTTGATAAATACAACATGAAAGAGTGGTGGCAGAGCAAAATCCAGCATTAGCAGTGAAAATCTCAATACCCCAAGGCATGGTCCTGACGCCTTGACAGTTTCCTTTCCCCATAACTGACATTAAAATACCAGCCACAGCTTATCATTTACGGACAAAAAAAAAGCATGAAAATCATCCCGGAAGAAGGTACGGCAAAACTGCCAGAGGATATAAGCAGTCTTGCAGTGTGCGGAAGAAATAAAATAGGATATTCTGTGGTTCACGAAATCGTAATTACACGATTGCAAACAAACCATACCACGGGTGGGGTTCGAACCCGCGGTCAGTGTGTCTCAAAACTCCAGACCGTCGCGTAAGCCACTGGGCCAGCTAGCTTCAATAAGATTCATCCAACTAGGTATATTTCTACACCATAGGAAGGTTAGCATAGGCCATGCTAGCGGGAGATTCGTCTGTAAAAACTTGCATTTGTGGACACAGTGGTGCCTATGCAAACCTTCCTATGGTGTAGAAATATACCTAGTTGGATGAATCTTATTGGCCCAGTGGCTTACGCGACGGTTTGGAGTTTTGAGACTCTCTGACCGCGGGTTCGAACCCCACCCGTGGTATGGTTTTATATTCTGTGGTGACAAGTTCCAATGAATGAACTCAGAAGGGACACTGTATATCAAACGCAAGACGATCACCAATTAGAATGAAAGGAACATGTAAGAGACCATGGTGCAATAATGTCAGCTGACCTATCTTAAACAATACCCAAGGGGAATGGTAGAATAGATAATGGAAACTGTCAAAACATGGAAAACAATGCCAATGGTGGCACTATTAAAATAATTTGTGCTCTCTCGTTTAGAGTGCTGGGAAGTGTTCGTGGCTCCTTTAAATATCAGGAGAGAGCTGGTATAGATATAAAGGTCATTTATGGCCCGAATAAAACTAATAAAGCAAATAATTTACTGGGAACTACTCACAGTCTTAAACATCCGTGGTCTCAGACCATTCAACCTCTGTAACAAAAAAAGGCACAATACCGTGACTGGAACAATACACAAAACCCGCATATGGAAGAGAGGACCTTACCACGACGTTTCGGTCCCACTTGGACCATTGTCGGACCGAAACGTCGTCGTAAGCTCCTCTCTTCCATATGCGGGTTATTTGTGAATCATTCAACCTCTTACCGGAAGATATTAGAAACACTGCTGGAACAAGTACAGAAGTCTTCAAGAGGAGAGGAAACTCCAAGTGCCGGATCAACCAGGCTGTGGTGAACATGTAGGCCAGCGGGCCACCAGCATCAACAGCCTGGTTGCCCAGGCAAGCACCAGACAAGTTTGTCCTAGGACGGGTTGCAGGAGCAGGATCGAAACTCGTCAATTTATATATGTCGCGCCGAATAGGTAAAACTTGCGATTTTGGCTTATATAGCAACGCTCTTCTTGCCGAATAAGGCAAGCGAAAACTTGTGTATGCAATAATTTCACAAAAATCATTCTGAACCTAACGAAAAAAATATGTCATTGTGTTTATTATTAAATTACTGTAAACTTATCTAAAATATATTTAGTTGGATTAGGCTAAATTAAATTGCTCTTGTTATAATAAGGTAGGTAAGTTTTCTAAGGTTCTTTTGGTACAAAATTATGATATTTTTACATTAACATAAATTAAAAAAAAAACTTTAAACGTATAAGAGAAAATTTTAGAAGACTTAATTTTAAATGAGTTATTGCTAATTGACCAGTTTTACCTATTAGGCATATATATATTCTTCCCTATTGTTCCCTATGGGTCCCACAATTTACACAAGAGGTGGACCCCATTATTTATATATATATATATATATATATATATATATATATATATATATACATTCATGTTTTTTTTTTTTTTTTTTTTTTTGGCAGTTTGGGGCACGTGCATGATGGACAAGTGCCAGTAATGACACTATATGGTTGAAGCTCCCAACGTCACAATAAGCAGTTAAGAGATGCCAGAGCGGCACTGATTCGCGAGTAAGACAGTGCCAAGATGCCACCTTACTATGGCTTGGAGAGGGATGCCTAAAGGTGCCACTTGTTTTATTATTGTTTCTGTTAATGAGAAAGGGGGGGGGGGTTAGAGGGGAGAGACGACGGGAAGGAAGAGAAAGTTGAGGAGGGAGAGAATGAGAGGGAGATTATTATGGTAGTGGATGTTATAGTGGTGGTGCAGTGAAATAACCAGATAGAAGACAGGCCTAAGTAAACCTCTCACAATAACACCTGATAACATACTATTGATAACTTCCATGCATGACACCGCAATATTATATATATATATATATATATATATATATATATATATATAGTGCCGAATAGGTAAAACTGGTCAATTAGCAAGAACTCGTTTAAAATTAAGTCCTTTCTAAAATTTTCTCTTATACGTTTAAATATTTTTTTTCATTTATGTTAATGTAAAAATTAATAAATTTGTAAGAAAAGAACTTTAGAAAACTTACCTAACTTATTATAGCAAGCGCAATTATATTTAGCCTAATTCAACTAAATATATTTTAGATAAGTTTACAATAATTTAATAATAAATAAACACAATTAAATATATTTTTTTCCTTAGGTTCAGAATAATTTTTGCGAAATAATTGCAGACAAATTTTTGCTTGCCTTATTCTGCAAGAAGAGCTTTGCTATTTAAGCCAAAATCGCAAGTTTTACCTATTCGACACGACATATATATATATTTAAACAAAACTGAACAGTAGATCGAACCGAGGTCCTGAAGAGTCGGCGTAGAGCCTGCGTAGTACCAGTATATTGCCTTCTTTATAGGACTTCAGGTCAATCCCATAATCCCTGCCCTAACTTCAGGGGAGTGGCTCATCCAAACCTGCTATAATCTTTGCCCTGAGTCAGCTCTGATTCGTGTGCATCTCACCACTTTTTACATATTTTCGCACATTTTGTAAGATTATCTGGCAGAGTGGCGTGCAGGTACCTACTGAAACCTCATCAATAACCAACCTAACACGCACACATACACTTACTGGCACCTGTAAGGCTGTAACAATCTGGCGAATCAAGTAGTGGAGGCAGGATCCATACACAGCTTTAAGAGGTACGATAAGGCTCTTGGAGCAGGGAGTGGATCTAGTAGCGACTAGCAGAGGCGGGGTCCAGGAGCTAAGACTCGACTGCTGCAACCACAAATAGGCGAACACACACACACACAACTACACAGTTAACATTATTATATCAAACATAGGCATCAGCTAACAAGACATTACCATATCTAACGTGCTTATCATGGCCTGATTCGGAGATCCTTTGTTGTCATCCCACCACGAGGCCCAAACCACTCGGGACGCTCGAATATCTTACGAACAGAGATAAACCCAAAGGTTCACAATCACGGGTTATAAAGCCAAACAAAATCTAGGTACAGCCATCAGCTCAGATTCAAATGAACATTAGAAATGATTCACCGAAGCTCCTAGTAAAGCATACAAACTGCAATAAAGTCAGTGTTATAATAAACACGAAAGTTAATGACATCTAAAGTAATACTCAAAACTCAATATTATTACTATTGTTATTACTACAGGGAAGCGCCTAGCCCATCGGGGGTGGATACTACGCCTGGAAAATTACTGTTAAAGTACTCAGATCTGATCCAAGGGGGAAGGCTAATTTCAATACTTGGGATCATTAAAAATTATTACTTAACCCTCTAATAACATAACTATGATCCTAGAAACAAAGGCTATGTTAGATTTCATCTTTCAAATTTACTTTGGCTAACTTATTAATCAAATCACTGAAGAATAAGTCAGTGCGAGGCGGAAGTATATAATTTCAATTCTCTTTCAGATATGGATTTCCATACTTATCTTCGCATAGCGACTACACGAGGCTGCACGTAACCTGCGCACCACTAGGCAAGAATAATTTAACACGAGGCTGCATGTAACCTGCGCACCACTAGGCAAGAATAATTTAACACGAGGCTGCATGTAACCTCTCCACTAGTTAATATCTATACAAAAAGACAAGGAAATGAGTCCCTCAGCCTAAGAGTAGGTGACGATCGCCGTAGTCTTGAAGAATCTGAAGCACGGGCAGGAAGATTCGCTCTTACATCAAAGCTTCTTCCTTGGGATGCATTGAAAATAGTTTGGACGAATATTTTTTTTAAGTGGGTTTGGGTTTGAGAACTTGCCTAGAATGGGCCAGTAGGCCTGCTGCAGTGTTCTTATCTTTATTATGCACCCCATACCCATCCTGTGGGTGGTAGTCAAAAGATTACAGAGGTACATAATGGGTCTAGGAACTGGACCTCAAAGTTTTGATAACTAAACAATGATTGCTAAGTAATGACCTATTTACATGTTCTCACTACCAGTCAAGGACAAATTAATTACACAAATCTACACATAACCTGTTTACCATTAGTCAAGATTAATTACATAAATATGACGCGTTGAGTTACGATACATACAGATCAATAAAGAGTATATTTTAACCATGCACAGGTGGCTGAGGCTTGTTGACCAGAGTGATGAAATCTACACGTGCGTCACTTGTGGTGCCAGAATGGGTGACGAGAATGGGTATGGAGATTGAGCTGAAAAATGAGTTGTTGGAGAATAAGCTAAAGGATAGATTGGAAAATGCGCTAAAGAATGCGTTGGAGAATGAGCCTGAAGGATACCTGAAGGACGCTTCCGGGGGTTAACGCCCCCTGCTGACCGCCTCAGACCAGTGCCTGACCCAGCTGGTCAGGCACTGATTTGAGGAACTTGTAGTTTCCTCTTGACGACTGCCAGAGGTTTGTTGGTAACTTATGCAAGGAGGGAGGCCGTTGAAGAGTCGGGGACCTCTGGCACTCATCGAGTTCACACCTAGTATACTCGTCGCGGCCCTGTTTTTTTAGTGGAGATATTTTGTACCGTCTGCCAGGTCTCTTTGTTGTCATGCGGAGTGATTTCAGTGTTCAGGTTTAGGACCAGTCCCTCCAGGGTTTTCCAGGTGTAAATTATGTACTTTTCTGGCCTACGTTCCAAGGAATAAAACTAAAGGGAATGCAACCGTTCTCCGTAGTTCAGATGTGTTTCCCAGCTTAGCAATTTCGCTTGACTAGGCTAGAGAATAAGCTGAAGAATGGGCTGAAGAATAAGCTGAAGAATGGGCTGAAGAATAAGCTGAAGAATGGGCTGAAGAATGAGTTGTCTAGTCACATGACAGCTCAAACACACCAGGAATTCCTGGCACCACCACAAACCTTTGAAACACTCCCGACCTCCTTACGTTATATCCCACTGTCTCTCATGCTAATTTACTCTTACTCTTCCTTACCCCTTCATTCTTAAACTTGCCCTCTTCTTCGCACGTCTTTCTCATCTGCATTAACCTCATTCCTTCCTTTTCATCCTGTATAATGGTATATAACAGGAAAACAGCTACTACCCTATTTTAAATTATAGTTTCAATATAACTATAATTTAGACTAGTATAGAAGCCAACTGCGGGTGTTCCAATATTGTAACTATGTTATATTATATTGTATTAACACCCGCAGCACACTGCGGGTGTTTATATAATGTAACAATAATGGAGAATTGGTTAGCAGCGAACTACAGGTTTTCAATGTTAATATAAAATCTCTTGTAAAAGACTGTACACTGCGATGCATCTAATGAGGATAATTAAAAACATCCTATTTATGGTGAAAGACCCTGAGGTATCATCACACTCTAATGCAGAATGTTGAAAGATGCAGCAGCCGGTCTTGCTCAACAGGTAAGCAATGTGTTAATCATTCTCAGGGTGTTGGATAAGCCGTGCGAGATCTTGTTTGTGCATGTTGTGTCACAATGTTGCTAATTCCTGGCTCCCAAGATTTTGATACGACACATGTGCAACAGTTAGGTATCTTTATTCCGAAACGTTTCGGAATAAAGATACCTAACTGTTGCACATGTGTCTTATCAACTTGTCGATATTGTATACCATTATAATCCCAAGATTGTACATAGTCTTCAGATCTGCCTCCAGGAAAGGCTGACCACCTAATCACCCTTTACACTCTTTCCTTTGAAGGTTACCTACTTCTGGTTGTCTTACAGGAAAACTAGTCACATGGTGATATAAGGATGAGAATGCTGTCCCACACATGGGATATCGGGGATTAGTAGCCAACACCCCTGTTCCTCACAAACAATAAAATAACAGTATCAAGACCTCACGTTTGCATAATATCGCGTGAAAACAGACACCATCTTCTAAGTAAGGAATATATATGCGTGTATGTTAATAGATTGACAAATAATAGCTTTGGTACGATTTCTTTAGGCTTGGTCAAATCATCCGAGTGATGAAGCAGTAGTAGACGTAGTCACATTTGGGTGGGGCCTCTAGTAAAATTACAGCCATAAGGTGGGCCAAAGATTTAGCCCTCGAGTTGCAAGATATTTTGCATTCTACAAGGAAGCCAGTGGTCAGTCTAATATTGGAGCTGGTCGACGTAGAGCAATGCAGCAGCAGGAAACTTGGTATAAAGAATACAAGATTCTACAACTCAATTGCAAAATCTCTGTCTACATTATGTGCCTAACCTTCGCCCACTAGAGGGCCCTGCCCACATATTACCTCGTCTAAACTGCTGCATCACCGTCTCCACTACAGACAGCTAAATCCTGTCTCACTTAGCCTGATAAAGCTCCTAGTGAGCGAAACGTCTCAAAAAAATACCTCCTGCGGGCCTACTGGCCCACTCTGGGCAGTTCAACTCACACCAAACTACATTCCCAGGTGGATCCAAAAAACGTGTTGCCGACAGTGGTATACAAGACAGGTTGTAGAACAAGCTTTGATTGGGACATTTTTTCCTTGGTGCAGAAAATGATCAAATATGATAAATATCTACACAGAGCGAAACGTGACTGACAAGGATAAAAATAAAAAAAAATTCTGCAGCTTGTCTTTTCAACCACTGCCACCCATGTAACTGTTCAACCACTGCCACCCATGTAACTGTTCAACCACTGCCACCCATGTAACTGTTCAACCACTGCCACCCATGTAACTGTTCAACCACTGCCACCCATGTAACTGTTCAACCACT
The DNA here is from genome assembly GCA_009830355.1 of Cherax destructor. Classification (NCBI taxonomy): domain Eukaryota; kingdom Metazoa; phylum Arthropoda; class Malacostraca; order Decapoda; family Parastacidae; genus Cherax; species Cherax destructor. The sequence continues at coordinate 95,496 of WNWK01004355.1, read as the reverse complement.
GCCACCCATGTAACTGTTCAACCACTGCCACCCATGTAACTGTTCAACCACTGTCACCCATGTAACTGTTCAACCAGTCACCCATGTAACTGTTCTACCACTGCCACCCATGTAACTGTTCAACCACTGCCACCCATGTAACTGTTCTTACTCTTAATTCTTCGTGAAAGAAATATAGTTTAGCATGTGTGCTCTCGTCTTGTGTGCTCTCTGTCAATCTGAAGAAGATGTCCTCTCTTGAGCTACTCTACCAGAAGCTGAAGGAAGAACTGAGGGTAGCTAAGCTTGAGATACAGCGACTGACTGAGGAAAACAAGAGGATTCGTAGTAATCCTCCTGTTGAGAATCCTCAAGCCAGGAAAGGAACCTGGACAGTGGCTAAAACGCATGGGACAAAGTTAAGGCTCAAGAGGACGGGTGGAGAGGTAGAAACAACGAAGACCCAGGAGAATGTTGTGGAAACATCGAACCCATTCTCCGTGCTACCCGATGAATGTGAGTCGACTTCTGGGAGCGTCACGACGAAAGACACAAAGGAAGGTAAAAACATTGTTGTTGTTGGGGACAGTCAGGTTAGGTACATGGATAGGGCTTTTTGTTTGATTGATAGGAGTAGGAGACAGAGGGTTTGCTTTCCTGGGGCTGGGATGGAGGATATTGTTAGCCGTCTGGACGACATCATGAGAGGTAATGGGAGCAATCCTATTATCTGTCTCAGTGCTGGAGGCAACGATGTTGGCAGACGTAGGAGTGAGGACCTGACTAGCAGGTTTAGGTCAGCAATAGACATAATTAGGAAGAAGGGTGGGAACCCTGTCATATGTGGTATTTTGCCAAGGAGAGGAGTTGGAACCGAATGGTTGTCCAGGGCAATTGGTGTCAATGCTGGCTGGACAAATACTGTAAGGAAAAATGCAGTAACATTCATTGACAACTGGGACCTCTTCTATGGCAGAAATGACATGTATGCCAGGGATGGGGTTCACTTATCCAGGTCTGGGGTGGGGGCACTGGCAACTGCAGTGGAGGGAGCTGTTAGGGTTTTAAACTAGAAATAGTTAGTGGTATGGGTTTTGGGGGGAAAACAGAGAAGTCCCAGTGTAGTAATATTATAAGTTGTAGGAGAACTAGTAATAGGCAGAATAAGGTGGATAGTGGAAAGCTAGTGACACTAGATGACAAGGACAGTAATAGGTATAGTGGAAAACAGAGATGAGCAGGAAGGGTAAAGAGAAAGGAGGGTCTCTAAATATATATTACACCAATAGTCGTAGTGCTAGGAATAAGATGGACGAGTTGAGATTAGTTGCAAGTACGGGTAATATTGATGTGTTTGCAATAACTGAGACATGGTTTAATATGAAAATCGGACTTGCCTGCCGAATGTCACATTCAGGGTTTTAAATTGTTCCAAGTAGACAGAAGTATCGGGAAAGGGTGGGTGGCACTCTATGTCCGTGATCATTTAAATTGTTGCATAAAAACGGGTATAAAGTCTGAATTAACACATACAGAGTCTGTCTGGATAGAATTTTCAGAGGGTGTGAAAAATTGATTTTAGGCGTGATTTACCGTCCTCCAAACTTAGATAGGGAACAAGGGAGACTACTTTGGGAGGAAATTGTTAAGGCCACAAGACACGATAACGTAGTAATTTAGGGACTTTAACTTTAGTCAGATTGATTGGAATTTCATGACAGGGAATTTAGAATCTAACGACTTTTTAGAAGTAGTTCAGGATTGCTTTTTTAAGCAGTTTGTAACAGAACCTACAAGGGGAAATAACCTACTTGACTTGGTTCTGGCAAGCAAGGAAACCCTTGTTAATAATTTAGAAATTACAGAGGAACTCGGCTCAAGCGACCACAAGTCAATTACCTTAGCATTGAATGGATGTATGATAGTAGGGATAATTCAGTAATGGTCCCAGATTTTCGCTTAGCAGATTATAATGGACTTAGAGAACACTTATCAACTGTGGACTGGGGTGAAGAAGAGAGGTATCAATATGACAGTTTTCTTAACACTATACAGGCTGCCCAAAGAACATTTATCCCGTATAAAGAAATTAGATCAAGTAGAAATGACCCAAAATGGATGAATAATAGGCTCAAATATCTTTTAGGGCAGAAGAAAGGAATTTATAGGCGCATAAAAAGAGGTGAGGGTCATCTTATAAATCAGTATACTGACATTAAGAGGGACGTTAAAAGGGAATAAGAAAAGCTAAACGGGACTATGAAATTAAAGTTGCTAGGATTCAAAACTAACCCAAAAAGTTTTTTCCAGGTTTATAGAACAAAAGTTAGGATAAGATAGGTCCCCTTAAAAATAACTTTGGGCATCTTACTGACAAGGAGAATGATATGTGCTCTATTTTTAATAATTATTTTCTCTCGGTTTTCACACAGGAAGACATAAATAATATCCCAGTAATTAATTTTTACAGAGGCCCAGAAGAAGATAAATTATGTAATATCACAGTCACTAGCGAAATGATTATGAAACAGCTGACCGACTGAAACAAAATAAATCGCCGGGTCCTGATGAGCTTTTTGCAAGGGTTCTTAAGGAATGCAAAATGGAACTCTTGAACCAATATCTAACATTTTTAATTTATCTCTTCAAACAGGTGTAGTGTCTGATATGTGGAAGATGGCTAATGTAATTCCTATTTTTAAAGCAGGGGACAAGTCACTACCGTCAAACTACCGCCCAATAAGCTCTGACCTCAATTGTAGGCAAATTACTAGAGTCAATTATAGCTGATATTATTAGAAGCCATCTAGATAACCATAATTTGATTAATGATACCCAGCATGGATTCACTGAGGGGCCGTTCCTGCCTATCTAATTTATTAACCTTCTTCAGTAAAGCTTTTGAGGCTGTTGATCACGATAAAGAATTCGATATTGTTTATTTAGACTTAGTAAGGCTTTGATAGAGTACCGCACCAGAGACTGTTAAAGAAAGTGGCAGCTCATGGCATTGGGGGAAAAGTGCTGTCATGGATCGAGTCATGGCTCACCAATAGGAAGCAGAGAGTGTGCATAAATGGGGTTAAATCCGAATGGGGACTTGTAACAAGTGGTGTTCCACAGGGATCAGTCTTAGGCCCATTGTTATTTATAATATATATCAATGACCTTGATGAGGAATTACTAGTGATATGAGCAAATTCGCCGACGACACGAAGATAGGTAGGATAATTGATTCAAACATAGATGTCATAGAACTTCAGGAAGATTTAGACAAACTTAATTCGTGGTCAGAAAAGTGGCAGATGCTAATTTACTCTTACTCTTCCTTACCCCTTCATTCTTAAACTTGCCCTCTTCTTCGCACGTCTTTCTCATCTGCATTAACCTCATTCCTTCCTTTTCATCCTGTATAATGGTATATAACAGGAAAACAGCTACTACCCTATTTAAATTATAGTTTCAATATAACTATAATTTAGACTAGTATAGAAGCCAACTGCGGGTGTTCCAATATTGTAACTATGTTATATTATATTGTATTAACACCCGCAGCACACTCGGAGTGTTTATATAATGTAACAATAATGGAGAATTGGTTAGCAGCGAACTACAGGTTTTCAATGTTAATATAAAATCTCTTGTAAAAGACTGTACACTGCGATGCATCTAATGAGGATAATTAAAAACATCCTATTTATGGTGAAAGACCCTGAGGTATCATCACACTCTAATGCAGAATGTTGAAAGATGCAGCAGCCGGTCTTGCTCAACAGGTAAGCAATGTGTTAATCATTCTCAGGGTTTTGGGATAAGCCGTGCGAGATCTTGTTTGTGCATGTTGTGTCACAATGTTGCTAATTCCTGGCTCCCAAGATTTTGATACGACACATGTACAGTTAGGTATCTTTATTCCGAAACGTTTCGGAATAAAGATACCTAACTGTTGCACATGTGTCTTATCAACTTGTCGATATTGTATACCATTATAATCCCAAGATTGTACATAGTCTTCAGATCTGCCTCCAGGAAAGGCTGACCACCTAATCCCCCTTTTACACTCTTTCCTTTGAAGGTTACCTACTTCTGGTTGTCTTACAGGAAAACTAGTCACATGGTGATATAAGGATGAGAATGCTGTCCCACACATGGGATATCGGGATTAGAGCCAACACCCCTGATAGCTCAAAACAATCAAAATAACAGTATCAAGACCTCAACGTTTATAATATCGCGTGAAAACAGACACCATCTTCTAAGTAAGGAATATAATGCGTGTATGTTAATAGATTGACAAATAATAGCTTTGATACGATTTCTTTAGGCTTGGTCAATCATAGTGATGAAGCAGTAGTAGACGTAGTCACATTTGGAGTGGGCCTCTAGTAAAATTACGCCATAAGGTGGGCCGAAGATTTAGCCCTCGAGTTGCAAGATATTTTGATTCACAAGGAAGCCAGTGGTCAGTCTAATATTGGAGCTGGTCGAGGGTAGAGCAATGAAAGCAGCAGGAAAATGGTATAAAGAATACAAGATTCTACAACTCAATTGCAAAATCTCTATCTACATTATGTGCCTAACCTTCGCCCACTAGAGGGCCTGCCCACATATTACCTCGTCTAAACTTCAGGATCAGTTCAACAGACACTAAATCCTGTCTCACTTAGCTGATAAAAAGTCTAGTGAGCGCAAACGTTTCAAAAAAATACCTCTGCGGGCCTATGGCCACTGGAGCAGTTAAACCCTTAACCAAACTACATTCCCAGGTGGATCAAAAACGGTTGCCGAAGGGGTATACAAGACAGGTTTTTAGAACAAGCTTTGATTGGACATTTTTCCTTAGAATGCAGAAAATGATTCAAATATGATAAATTATTACATAGACGAAACGTGACTACAAGGATAAAACTAAAAAATTCTGCAGCTTGTCTTTGAACCACTGCACCCAGTAACTTGTTAACAGCACCCATGTAACTGTTCAACCACTGCCACCCATGTAACTGTTCAAGCCACTGCCACCCTGTAACTGTTCAACCACTGCTACCCATGTAACTGTTCAACCACTGCCACCCAGTAGTTAAACTGACCTGTATTTCAACCACTGCCACCCATGTAACTGTTCAACCACTGCCACCCATGTAACTGTGTCAACCACTGTCACCCATGTAACTGTTCAACCAGTCACCCTGTAACTGTTCTACCACTGCCCATGTAACTGTTCAACCAGCCCCTGAACTGTTCTTACTCTTAATTCTTCGTAAAGAAATATAGTTTACATGACAGGTTGTTCCACTCCCTACAAACCTATTTCCCGACAATTTCTTATAGCTTTTATGAATCTGCAGTTGTCGGATCCACTTTTACGTGTTCTATTTTGATTCGATATATTGAGACATGTTATTTATGTACTGATGTTCCTGCCACTGCATACTAGTGGCTTTAATTTGTGCCTACCAGTTTTATTATAAGTGAACTGCATTATTTTTGTACCGCAAATATTAGTTCATGAATGAGACGCATGTAAATATCTACGTCTTGGTAATAAAGATACCCAAGTGTTTCACTCGTGTCTTATCCATTAAAGTGTCTGTACATTATTAATATGACCGAGTTCGGCTTTTGTAGTTGATTCAAGTGTCTTTCTCATAATTTTATAAATGATACAAACTTTTTTTTTTTTTTACAAAAGTCATGGTTCAGTTGGTGGAGCCCTCAGCTCTCTCACTGAGGGCCCGTTGGTACGATCCCCACCACGGGTGGAAACGTTGGGAACGTTACCTTACACTTGTTCACCTAGCAGTAAGTAGGTAGGTACCTGGGTGTTTTGTCGACCGTTGTGGGTCGCATCCTGGGGTATGTTAGTAAACCCTAGGGGTAGACTTTGAAGTGATCTGAGGTAAGATAATTCTTAGTTTGTAAATTTAACTGTGTAAAAATAAAAGGTAAACTGCCGGGCAGTCGAAAATTGAGTCGTTAAATTCTAAAAATTATGTTACGGGTATAGGAAAGAACAGATAAATTATGGCAAGATAATAATCAAGGAACGTGAAGATTTATTACCCCATGCCGGGTACCTATTTATTACCCATTAATGTAGTGCATACTATGGACCTTACCTTGATTATATTATTATTCCTCTGGCGTCCAACCTATATTTAAATTTAAGCCAAAGTATGAAAAACCCACAAATGCAAAAGACACACATGCAATGTTTGGTAAATTTGGTTTGAAAAGTTTCGCTCATAAGAGCTTCATCAGCCTAACGAAAAAAAAATGGTGTGAACGAAGTCTCTCCTCAATAACTATTCTAATACTACACGTGTTTTATTTATATGCAGATGCAAACCTATTTCGTGCAGGTATACAATGGCGTGGGTCGACAAGCACACTGTAAGCCGAGAAGCTATAAACAACGACAATAAGCAAAGACATTATAAACAAAGGCACTACAGGCAAGATGAATCATTATATACTTTGCGATATTTTTACCCACAATGGAACCTGATAAAGCCCCACTGTAGGTGGTGAAGCTCCACTAATTCGCAAGCATTACTCATTGTAAAGATTAACAAGTATTATTCACTGTACAGATACACAAATATTACTCAGCTGCCGAGGAATGGAAGTTAATTAGGTTCGATCCTAATGAGGGGTAAATATAGCTTCAATTTCTCGGATCAAAAGTCCTTACCCATCGTCAAGGACACTCCTCCCTCCCCCGAAGAGATGAGCAGTACTCACTGGGAAAATACACGATTAGCTTGCACTGACTCACTAAAAGGAATTCGCCAGTGAATTGCAAGCGAAAGACTCCCCAAAAGTGTGACTCACAGACATTCAAGACCTTAAAACGGTGAAGGGCTCTTGATCCAAAGAAATGGAGGTAATAGTGCTACATGAGTGGGTATGAGTTGGATCTGACTAGTTTGTGCTACTAGGTCAGTTGCCGTGCTCCTTCCTTAAGTGAATGTGACTGACCTGACTAGGTTAAGACATTGGCTTAAGCCGGTGGGAGAATTGGACCTGCCTCGCATGGGCCAGTAGGCCTGCTGCAGTGTTCCTTCTTTCTTATGGAGGAAACGCTGAACCCATAATTATAAATGCCACTCTTACTATCATGGGGAAGCACTAATCCAGTAGGGGGTCATACAGCGCCCGGAGATAGGTTATTAGATTTGATTAAAGGAGTTCCTCAAACAAAATTCAACATTATCCTGTAAACCTAAAAATCATAATTATAAATTATACTGGTTGACGCAACGAACGTTTATAGATGGTTAATTAACTCGGTTTAAAAGTCTATCGACTACTTAAAAAGATCATTAAAGCTGAAGGTCACCCACTCGTCAGGAATACTTTAATCCCTAAAACAGAAATTAAGGTAAACTCAGCATATATACACTGAAATATACACCTCTGTATATATATCCTGTCATTCACTACGTCTAGATGTGTTTCGTAATCACCTCTGAAATGACATTTAAGTCTCGATATTGTGGATGGGACAAACCGCAACCAACCCACATGGAGTAAATTACATTCAACAGATACCTTTATTACTGACAACATTTCTTCCACACACTGGCTGTATCGATGGTTGGTCAGGAACCAACTTGGAGTTAGTATGAAAGAGGTGAAAAATGTTGAGGAAGACACAAGAACCCAGACTTTATATGAAATAAGAGTTGAAGGTGGTACGGAAGCTTGATTTACAAGCCTTTCCCTACTTGACAAAGATTGTAAATGAAGTGGAACGTTATAAATAAAATTTCCACACTGTATTAATTAGTCCCATTGTATTACAACTTGGCGTATTCGCCCATTCTGCCTACGGGGCTTAATGTAGACAAGGCTACGATCGATAACCTCTTCAAGGCTACTATTACTATCATACACGTTGATGTGGATGATCATTCGGTGCTCTTGGTAATAAAGAAATAAATGCCACAAACAGGAACAATGAAGGTACAATTAAAAAAAAAATACTAGCATGAATAAAATGCAAAATAAATACTTTAACAGGATGGTAACCAGCATCAGTTAAACATCCCATTAAAATATTAATGTCCAAAGATATATATCAATGTCATTAATATCCACCAGGAGCTTTTGTCATCTCCTGGTGAGCGAAACGTAGCCTAATAAATGTTTGCAAACGTTGCACACGCGTCTTAATACATAGGAGTCGTATAAGCCAGGTCAAACCAGCGGGTGTTTATTTATTCGCCATGGAAACACATGGCAGGGTCTTGATCATATGACCCACTTAGTATTGCGGGGGAGAGACTACACTATGTGGCCAATGTTGTTGTAGTTAGTGCTGGTTTATTCGTCAGGGGAGAAAAACTCGTGACTTCACTTGATCCTGGCAGCTTTGCTTTCAAAAAGGTATACAATACTGACAATATATTAATGAGAAACCTGTGCAACGTTAGGATCCTTTAAACAGAATACGCTTCGATCCCTCTTCACGGGCTTTCAATCCTTCCAATCACGACTTAATAATGGCCCAGGACGGACGGAAATATAAAAATAAAAGATTGCAGCAGGCCTACTGGCTTCATGCTAGGCTGGTTTCACTCTCACTCATTTGATTCTATTTTAAAGCTCCGTAGTGACGTTATCTGGCATTTTTCTTGCACTCTTCTACAAACTCTTCCCAAACTAATTATGTTATAATTCCTAAATATGAATTTATTTAACTTGAAACCATTGTGTCTTGTCATATTTTGAACACCTTATATCTAATTTATATACAAGTCTTCTACTTATACACTTTAATCGTCTAGGTTATTCAACAACTTGCAAGACTGTAATATATCTGTGTAATATGAAACAAGTGAATCTTTACCGACACCAGAGTTGCGTAATATAAGAAGTCTAGGCTTTACCAACGAGTTATAATAAAATCATGGGACTTCTGATATTTTTACTTCTTGATGTGAAGCCAAGTAATCTATTAGCCTTGTTGCGAACACCTATGCAATGTTGCCTTGGCTTCAGTTTCCTGGTAAACAGAAAAATTCTTTTATTGCATTCGGTTTGACTGTTCTAAACTATTTAGTTTATAGGTGCTTCTGTTATTTCCTTCCCCATAATAACTTCATCCTTGAGATCATACTGTACACGGGGGATGGGAAGCAAATCTGATTCTAAGAAGGAAAGGGTAATTCAAATTCCTTGCATCAAGAGCCTTTCACCCGCATCATAGCGCCTATTCCCTCTTTGAAAGGACCCCTTCAAATTGACTTTGAATTATAACTGCTATTACCGATCCTAATAATTTACCTACTTTTGAGGTCAGGCATATACAGTGTGTTTCACTCGTAGGTGGCCCCGAGTTGGCACTCTCATAGTTGCAACCGTCTTGTTTGTATACTATATCTGTAGTAAACAAGATACGTATCGTTTACAACATAAAACATAAACAAGACGGTTGCAACTACGGGAGTACTAACTCTGGGCTTCCTACGAGTCAAACACTTATATAGAGCAGTAATTCGAAGTTAAAAACCTATCTTCCGCTTTGTTAAAAGACATTACTTTGGCTATCTTCCAAATCTTCAGCACAATATCCGTTTTGAAGTAATATATTGAAGAGACTAGTTAATAGTTCACCGAGTTGCTTGTTGCACGCCACCCTTGAAACCGTTCCTCGGGAAACGGAGTCTTATTTGATTTTAATCTGCTTACTTATGTGAGAGCCATGTGTAGTGAGTGTGATCTTGCGTAATTTGAGCAAATATAATGCCCAACAGGGAAAGGCTTAGCCAAACCTGGCAATCTATAATCAAAAGGCTACGGCCAAGTGCCTGAGCTCAACCCCACAGACATATGACGAAGTTTCTGTCCGACTTGGACCATTAACTAGTAGAGTACAACGAAGCCAGTACACTTGTGTATGCCCACGTAAACAGATGGGATCCAAGGGCCAAGTTTAGAACACTCGTCTACATAGTGGAGGATAGATATACACTGGCTGCCAAGATGGCCTCTATTGTACTCCACTGTTTTTGCGCCTACTCTTGTTCCCTCTTTTACTTTTAATTCTCCTTCCTTCCCTGCTGCTATTGTCCGTGCTGTTGCTGCACCTGCTGTCCTTGGCACAGTACCTACTCACAAGATTTCCTCTTGGGTAGCAGGTGCATATCTTACATTTAAAATACCCCAGCCCCCATCTCTACCACAAAAATGATCGGGGGGTCGCGTCGCTCACTGGTGAGAGCATTAGACTCACAATCGCAAAGCCTCGGGTTCGATTCCTTGGCACGGATAAACATGTAGGGGTGTAAGGAAACACTCCTGTTACACCTGCCCACCTAGCAACGTAAATAGGTGCTCGTGTTTTTAGCAGACTGATGTGGATCGCATCCAGGGGGAAAAAAAGTGTTAAAAACGCCAAGTCCTGGAATATCACAACCTATGAAACAAAACACTCCAGTATTATATAAGAAACTCCAGTAGCTACCTGCTGGAAGTATTCAAGTGTTGGGTAGCATGGTGTCCGTGTGCATAATTATGTCAGTTATAAAAAAAAAGAATCACCAATCCCATACCCGTTACCGCCAACCACCATTCCTATACTCACTACTGCCGGAGCCATGTTCCTACCACCAGTAATATGCCCGGTGCCATGCTCCTTTCACCATTAACATGCCCAGTGCCACCTGTACCATGCTCCTACTATTCCCAGGCTACCTTTTTTTCCCAGCATATCATCAGGGGTCATACATCAAGATACCTTCTAGACGGGTCGCCACAAAATCTAGGAACTAGGCTTTCAAATGCTAAGCAAAAATATAGTATTTCGATTTACAAATGTTTACCTGTTACTAATATTTACACTGCCATCTGTGCAAATATATTCCGTCGGCTACAATGATGTTTAAGATATTTACTCTGAATTTCCAATTATCTTATTATTATTAACGAGATACATTGACATATCATATAGGCTTATAGACTGTCCATATCTATATTCCTCAATCTTGATATCATATAGGCTTATGTACAGTTAAGTACAGTATTCAGGTGACTATTAGACTTAGTGAATAGTATATTTTACATTTAGTTTTAAACATGGCCATCCAGCACAGGTCACAGCACCTGACTAATGCGGGTCCGTCTAATCCTTTTAGAAATATTTTTCATTTAATTATCTAAAACATGGATTACTAGGAACATTGAATCACCACTAGGCATATAAGTGGCTACTTTTATATAAGTTGTTACTTACTGTTATCAATCAGAATTTCATGAGGCCCACGCGCACGCACATGTATACCATACTGGAGTATGAAGCACCAGTATGTAACCCACACGTGGTCAAGCATGTCAAGAAACTGCAGAAAGCGCAGAAGTTTGCAACGATACCAGCCCCTGAGTTGAGGAGCATGTCCTATGAGAGATTAAGGGAACCCAACCTGATGACACTGGAGGACTAAAGGGGATATGATGATAACGTACAAAATACTGAGAAGAATTGGCAAGGTGACTAGAGACAGAATGAGAGATGGGAAACATAAACACGAGGGTACAGCTAAAAGTTGAAAGCTCAAATGAGTCACGGGGATGTTAGAAAGTATTTCTTCAGTCTTAGAACAGTCAGGAAGTGGAACGAGCTGGTAGAGGCAGAATCCATACATAGCTTTAAGAAGAGGTACGATAAGGAGTGAACCTAGTAGCGACCAGCGGAGAGGCGGGGCCAGCTGTAAATCGACCCTTGCAACCACATATAGGCGAGTACACACAATTGTCTGATCATGTCACTCGTTATGCCAGGAGTACTAAGCTTGGCTGCCACATCACTCTGTTTACATTAAAAGTGGCTTCGTAAATGTGGTATCTACGTTACCATAGTTATAGATCTACTCAGGCCGGTGTAAAGGCAACGGTTTTCATGGGGATACTGATTGATTCTCTCAAGAGCAGACCAGTCATGCGATGGCTATGTAAGCCTGCGGCCCGTTACCAGAAACAACCTGGTTAACCAGGATAATCATAGTTTAAATTAACAATAATGCTATTACAGATTACATAAGAAATCAAACCAATCAGTTGTCCCAAAGACATAATACTAATCACTAATATATTAGCAGTATGATTAAAAACTAATTACTAATCTGCATTAATAACGTTAAAAGGAAGAAATATCCACTAAATTATAGTTAAACACTGAAATATTTAAAACAAAATACTGATACGTTAACCTACCACACAAAAACAAACTACCATATCAGAATCCAACAATAATTTAAATAAAACACTCACACTTTGCAATTATATTTAAAGTGTAAATATTGGTAAGTTTATCTTAACAAAAACAAGAGGCTGTGTCAATACTGTGGACAACTCATATGATATTATTCTCACTTCTAATTAGGTTTACACTTTACATTTCCTCTTAATTTCTTCCTCTATTCGATCACTCTCCTTCCCCACCGAAGAACCGAAAAACAGGACGGGGAGTGAGAACGAGAAAAAAAGTGGGATAGTGACGATTATAAAGAAAAAAAAAAGGTTAATTAAGTAGAAGGCAAATAAACAACACAAGTACAGTGGGTGTGCAAACATAAATAAGCACATGGTCCCGGGTAAACACGAGAGCAGAGCAAAACAAAAGTAGAATATCAATATAACCTTGAAGTCCTTGAGACTCCAGTGGTGGTCATGGCCGTTCGTCTGGCGTACCTACTACCCCTGACCACAAGTGGCTCTAACACAACCGAAAGGACCTGTGTTCGATTCCCAGGTGAGCCAAGACTCACGGATAAGCCTCCTCGTAATTAATTTCATTAACCGGGCTGCCTTTATGCTGGTGAAAGGCTCTTGAACCAAAGACCCGGGTTCGATTCACGGGCGAGACGAGATGTCTTGAGTCTCGCCCCTGTTGCCCCTGATTACCCACCCATAGATACCAAGGTGTTGCCAGTGTTGTGGGTAGCAGTTCAAGTTCCTCTTATTTGTCTCATCACAGTGATAGGCCCACCACACGGCCTACCTTAACCACAAATGTTATTGTGACATTGTAGTCTCAGGTTAAACGCAGTTTCATTATGTTTATTTATTGATTATTCCAAATTCAATCCTTAAAAATGACGAAAAGTAAAAAAAAAAAGTGAAAAAATAAAAAATATTTGATCAGAAATGAAACATAACGTGAAAACTTTCAACAACACATTAGCATACATTTATTTTTATAACCATTTAAGTAGCATTAGATATTTCTTAATTTTTTTAATTATAATTTTTCTTACTTGAAATACGATTGCAGATGAACTCCTATATCTAACTAACGACTACAATAAGTATATAATATTAGGTCAATTATGCCTTAATTTAAAACAGATTGCGGATAATTACTAACACAAAGCTACGTGTAGTGTAGCCACCTCCAATTAGAGATACTGATTCATTGAAAAAAAATCTACTGGTGAAAAATGAGTCAAACATGCAGAGAGAAATAATCTTCACGTGACCTGTCTGCAGCCCACTCCAATATTGTCTCTGACCACCAAGTGATGTAGTGGAGGCAGGAAGTGTGACCGAGTAGCGGCCAGGAGCTGAATCGACCCCTGCAACCACAACTAGGTGAGTGCATACACACACACACACACACACACACACACACACACACACGGCGAAGGGAGAGAGACCTAGTAGTGGCCAGTGAAGAGGCGGGGCCAGGAGCTATGAATCGACCCCTGCAACCACAACTAGGTGAGTACACACAGGGTCAACTATGAGGTAGTCTCAACATAGTTTATATTCTCAACTAACATCCCTGGCACACTCCAGACAATCATAAGCTAATCAAAACTAGCAATGCTTGAAAATGACAAATATTCTACACACTGCTACATAAATGATCATTATTATTGTATTAATGAGGAAGCACTAAACTCGTGAAGGTCTACGGCGCGTGAGTAACGGGAGGAAATCAGGTTGGATTCAGGGAAGGAAAGGGCAATACCACTTTCATGGATCAAAAAGAATGTTGAAGACATCAGAATACCCTGAGCTTCAAGATGAGAGAAAAAATAACAGATATGGTTTAATGCTGACAAGTTCTGATTCCTATATCTGGGAAATACTAAGGCTATAACTCATCCCTATGTGGCAAAAATCACTTCATTAAAACATCCAAAGTGGATTTTTAATAATAGTACGTAAATACCGATAAGGCAGTAAATGACAGATACAGTGGATACCAAACTGTTCAAGTGTATCATCATCCCAACAGTTTGATTTCGGTAGGTCTATGGCATCACACCCGTAAGATTCAAAATAAATAAAAGGCACAATACCGTGACTGGATTAATACACAAATAACCCGTACGTAAGACAATGAAACTTATGACATTTTGGTCCGACTTGGACCATTAACTAGTCAATGGTCCAAGGCGGACCGAAACGTCGTCGTCGTTTCATTCTCCTGTGTGTGTGTTATTTATGTACAGAAGATTCAAGACTGACACCTTCTAGAGAAGCCTCAATGCAGCCGAGTCTTCCATCTAATTCACCTTGCAGGAGGAACATAAAACACACTTCCCATCTTTGAAGTTGTGCTCTACAAAGCAGATAGCTGAAATTCACGGTTTATCAGAAGCCTACTAAACAACATTGTCTTAGCTTCTTCAAACAACTACGCTAGAACGCTAGAGGGGTGCTGACAGGTTTCTTCACAAGACAACAATAACGACAGAACACTGCTGCAGGTAGGCCTATGCAAAGCAGGTCAAACTCACCACTCCTGTACCCGTTCTACCTATATTTAAAGCTACCCAAAGTTCTTGCCTCCATAAGCAATAAAGCTAATAATCTTTGAGTTTCTTCAAGAAATTAAATTAGCTGAAGTTTTAAGAATACAACAAATCCATGTATCACTGCTAAGTTATCAAAGTAAATGCGTTGGAAAATAAAGTAGGATAGCAAAACTTATTCCCAAAGTCAGGTATCTTTATTAAGAAGACAGTCTGCAAGCCCTCATCTTACATCTTACATCTTACATTCATAAGACTGCCTGAAAAGCCTAGGCATACCTAGGCATATTATTGGCCATCTTGTAATATCAACTTTAATGTATAACTGTAAGTACCCCCCACCTTGTATTACATGAAATAAAGAATTTGAATTTGAATTTGAATTTGAAAGCCTTGAATGATTAGAGAACAAACTTTTCGTCAATTCTGCGGAAATGTAACGCCCCATTTGAGTCGACCTCAATATATCAAGTCATATTAGGGTAATGCACTTAGAAATAATTTTCACTTACTCTGATCCTAGATAGTTTAGAATGTTTTCAGAGAAAGTTTATTTTAAAATGCTATTGTATGAATGTTTCCCTGAGACTGTCATGGTGAAAGTGTCAAATTCAAGAATAAAAGTCATAATACGAGGATAAAAAACAAAAGTTTGGAATGGAAACTTTAAAACTTTACGAACTTGGTAGAATATTACGAAAAAAAGGAAGAGCAGCAAACAGTAGCCCTACAACTTTCCTTGTTTCCTCAGCCACTCCTGTCAGCCACCATGACCTGTGTCACGAACACATTTAAGAACAGCTCCTGGCAACCTGTTCTAAGGAAAGCGTGCATCTTTAGTTCCTCTGTTCAAGAGTTCCACATATAAAAATATCGGCAGAACAGCGATTCCTTCTACAATAACCTAAGATTAGAGGACTGCAATAGGCCTACTGGGCCATTCTAGATAGGTTCTTCTAACAATTATTTCCACTCATGTACGCCACTACTTGGCAGTTTGTTCCACTCAGTTACAACTCTTGCCAAACCAGTGTTCTTCTATAGCTCTTCTAAAATTAAATTTACCTAACTAATTCATTATGAGTTCTATCTTGGTTAGATATTTTCAGCATTCTTAATATCCCCCCTTTTTATGTATATTTTCTATTTATGCACGTCAATCATACTTCTTATCCCTAATCCCGACCACTTTGTATATATATCCGGAGAGATGGCAATTCCCAAGTGATAATGACTCCAGATATTGTGTAAGTAAATCTTTGAAGCTCCCGTAACTAATGAACCCTTGCTAGAATATATACTTGAAGATAACCTCATGTTCCACCAAGTCTCCCAGCTCAGAACGACACATATCAATATCAACACTGTATGAACATCCTGCGTGATGGAATATGGCAAGGGAAACTGTTAGATTTTGTTTCCAATGGGTAACTATCATATAGAATAGAGTAGCAGAACACTGCTGATGTATCCAATTTTGCTAAATTAAAAAATATATATATAATTAATTTTGGGGCATATTTCCACATGAAATGTTTTGCATGTTGATACTGCATACTCTACAACAGTTCTGATATACATCACACAGAAACCAGATGGTGTACATCTTTTGTGATATGCTTGGAATTATGCTTACCCCTAGGTCCTTCTTTTCAGGGGTATGTACCTGCTCTCCCCACAGTTTTTATTCCATATCTGGTTTTCTCTCTTTTCAAAGCTGGTTTAGTAATTTAGAAATTACATACCAAGGACAGTGGAAGATGAGGTAATTAATCTCTCAGCCTTGATAGGCTTTCAGTCCCTTAGTGGAACCAAAAGAAAAGTGCAGCAGTTGAAGGCATCGTCACAGGTGGGTGGAACCTACTAGTGGAAGTAGGTCATGTCCAAGAGTTGCGAATGAGGTTAGCAAAATGGGTGTAGATATCCTCTCTACCAAGATTCCCTGATGTTGCTGTCAGAAAAGTACCATAACATTAATGGTATACAATACAGACAAGTTGATGAATAAGACACATATGAAACACCTGTTACACGTGTGTCTTATTTATCATTTGCCAGTAATATATAACAGATGCTAAGATGGCTAATAGCTTGATACTATTGGATGTTGCACACACGTGTCTTATCTATGTTTGTGTGTGTTGTGTGTACGCACCTAGTTGTGGTTGCAGGGGTCGATTCACAGCTCCTGGCCCCTCCTCTTCGCTGGTCGCTACTAGGTCCACTCTCCCTGCTCCATGAGCTTTATCGAAACTATGTATGGATCCTGCCTCCGCTACATCACTCACCAGATTGTTCCACTTCCTGATAACTCTGGCTGAAGAAATCCTTCCTAACATCCCTGAGACTCGTCTGAGTTTTCAACTTCCAGTTGTGACCCCTTGTTGTTGTGTCCCATCTCTGAAACATTGTCTCTATCTACTTTGTCAATTCCTCTCAGTATTTTATATGTCGCTATTATGTCTCCTCTATCCCTCCTGTCCCCCAGTGTCGTCAGGTTGATTTCCTCGTAGAGCATACCTCTTAGCTCCGGGACTAGTCTTGTTGCAAATCTTTGCACTTTTTCTAATTTGTTGACGTGTTAGACCAGGTGGGTTTCATACTGGTGCTGCATACTCAGTGTACAGTGTCTTGAATGACTCCTCACTCAGATGTCTTAATTAGTTTTTTAGTTTAATATCTTTATTATGCACCCCATACCCATTCTGTGGGCGGTAGTCAAAAGATTACAGAGGTACATAATGGGTCCAGGGACTGGACTCCAAAGTTTTGATAGCTGAACAAGTTACAGCGGTAATGAACTAGATCTGGTCACAATTATGACCAAGTTTCAAAGGTAATGAGCTACAGGTAGAGCTGGTCACACTCATGACAAGTTACAAAGGTAATGAACTAGAGCTGGTCACACTCATGACAAGTTACAAAGGTAATGAGCTCCAGGTAGAGCTGGTCACACTCATGACAAGTTACAACGGTAATGAACTAGATCTGGTCACAATTATGATCAAGTTTCAAAGGTAATGAGCTCCAGGTAGAGCTGGTTACAATCATGACAAGTTACAAAGGTAATGAACTAGATCTGGACACAATCATGACAAGGTTACAAAGGTAATGAGCTCCAGATAGAGCTGGTCACAATCATGACAGTTACAAAGGTAATGAATCATAATCACATCATACATAGTTACAATCATGAACAAATTACAGAGTAATGAGGAACAAACATTCTAGGGAATGCATCCATTGCCCCCAACAACAGATGTTGCAAGGTGCCTGTCCCTCTTCAGCAGGACAGCCAGACAGCCATTGCAAACAGCAGCAGGTTGCACCAGGATCTGCTGCTTGCAGGTCGAAACGCTATTCTTAGGTTTGCCAGGCGCCCATATGCTGCAGCAGTTATTTGGTTGATGTGCGCCTCAGGAGATGTGCTCGGTATGATGCTCACCCCCAAGAGCCTTTTCCTTGAGCAAAACCCTTTGACCTCCTAGGCTGTACTCCGTCTGCGGTCTTTGTCCTTCCCCAAACTTCATGACTTTGCACTTGCTGGACCAGGTTTGCAGCCTGTCCAGATCTCCTTGCAGGCTTACCTGATCCTCGTCCACTTGTATTCTTCTCATTAACTTCACATCTTCAAACAGGGACACCTCTGAATCTATCTCTTTTGCCATGTCATTTACATATGCTAGAAACAGCACCGGACCCAGGACTAACTTGTGGAACCCCACTAGTGTGTGTGTGTGTGTGAATGAATGTGGCACTGAACAAAGTAAATAATACGCATGATGTAAAAACTGCAACTTAAGATATATATGAGCTTGTAACCCAAACAGGAAGTGCCCGCGAAAAAGGGTGTCAAATGCCGCTGATCAAATGTCACTTACATTACTCAGCATTTCCTACACAACCAACATAGCTTCATACTTCCTTACTGTATAATAGTATAAAATACCGACAATTGTGAAATAAGACATCTGCAGTATTAGTGTATTTTATTGAGGAAACGTTTCGTCAAGAATGAATTCTTCAGTCCTGATTATACCATTCAAGGCGAAACATTTCCAGAAAATATCCTAACATTGCTCAAATAATGCGATACTAAAATAATACTATTACGCGCTCAACACAATGATCTAAATATGTAGTATAAATGCATAGCCCATATTATTTTAACTGAATTATGGTTGTACTCTAAGTTTTTAGTTAGGGCTCATACATAACGTTAAGCTTTCACAATGGTTTTATATAGCAAATTAGGAAGAACTGAAGCTAGGATAACCATAGGGAAGTGATGGCGAATATCTATGAGGTTGCTTTACCACTGGCGAGGACCTTAGAAGTGGTCAACCTTGTGGAGTGTGCAAGACGGGAGTCTGGCTTGTGGAGTGTGCAAGACGGGAGTCTGGCTTGTGGAGTGTGCAAGACGGGAGTCTGGCTTGTGGAGTGTGCAAGACGGGAGTCTGGCTTGTGGAGTGTGCAAGACGGGAGTCTGGCTTGTGGAGTGTGCAAGACGGGAGTCTGGCTTGTGGAGTGTGCAAGACGGGAGTCTGGCTTGTGGAGTGTGCAAGACGGGAGTCTGGCTTGTGGAGTGTGCAAGACGGGAGTCTGGCTTGTGGAGTGTGCAAGACGGGAGTCTGGCTTGTGGAGTGTGCAAGACGGGAGTCTGGCTTGTGGAGTGTGCAAGACGGGAGTCTGGCTTGTGGAGTGTGCAAGACGGGAGTCTGGCTTGTGGAGTGTGCAAGACGGGAGTCTGGCTTGTGGAGTGTGCAAGACGGGAGTCTGGCTTGTGGAGTGTGCAAGACGGGAGTCTGGCTTGTGGAGTGTGCACGTAGGTAATGCTGGAGTGTGGCTGGTAAGTAGTTCTGAAATTTAAAGAACACTGTGACTGTACATCGCTCAGCGCTCTTGGCAATGAAAAAATATATATATATACAACACACAAGATGAATAAAGATAAAATTAACAAACGATAAAAATCGCATGTAAATACTATCACACCAAATTAAAAGTCATATCAGTAAAAAATAAATAGCCAAAACTCTCCTAAAGTTACTCCCGTGTCTAAGGAGTGGACATGCAGTAACAATGTTGCAGTCAGATGCACGTCACAATATATATACAGAGGGAAGAAGCACCTGCAAACAGGTGGCTAAGGGTGAGATGTGTGCGCCTGATTCTCATGCAACAGAGATTAGTCTCAAGGTAACAATTTATGTTGAAGGAGGAACAAACACCCACGTCCTGCTAAACCCTGTATAAATTGCTACTCGTCTGTAGGGTCCACCAAGCCCGCCGCCACTTCCCAAGGACACTTGTATATGGCCCATGAAGTCACTAACGCAGATGTCTGCTATAGAGCAACCTCGTTACAGCAGCCTTTACTTTGGCATCTGCTCGTTTATTTCCTGGGACACCAACATGGCCCAGGCACCAACAAGGTCCGGGACTCCAACATGGCCCAGGCACCAACAAGGTCCGGGACTCCAACATGGCCCAGGCACCAACAAGGTCCGGGACTCCAACATGGCCCAAGCACGTAGATACAGGCTAATCAGTCTGGGATCTTTTCAACCACAAAGTAGATAGAAGCATAGCGGGTCGGGGCAGAGCACAGTGAACCGAAATCCAACTAAACTAGCTCTCAGGACAATAGTACGGAGGACTATTTTGATAACTGTGCACAGGCAAAGTTCTCAATGATAATGACAGCAAAGCCAACGCCATCCTCGCTCCTTGATTCGTCAATATTATAATCAAAACTAAGCGATAAAGCCATAAGGGTTATACAGATTGACCCGTCAATAAAGACCTTTATCTTTTATTAAAGCACGAACAAAATAATGCTCCAAAAGATGCTGGTTATACAAAGTGGTTCACCCAATTTTCAATGGACATGCTGGCTCTCACGAGGCTATGCCTCGGCCAATTTGTCCACATCGGAAGTCAAAAGCCCAAGCAATAAATATAAAATTTCGAACGGGTGGGTTGGTGGACGGATGAGTAAGTGAGTGAGTGAGTGAGTGAGTGAGTGAGTGTGTGTGTTAGTTATCAGCAGTCAAATGCACTTGTCGATAGATAATTGGTTTGGCGTTGATTTTTTTTTTCCTTGTGCGCGCTTACGTACCTCTCTCTTAGTTACCTTAGCAAGGTTTAGACCCCAGCGAACTTTCAGCACTGAACAGTTCTGTGTTGTTCTTCCCGGCATTACTGGGTTTCGTAATACTTCTGAATCCATTTATGGAGTTAGCCTCCACCGTCTCTTCCTAATATATTTCGCTTGCTCACTGCCCTCACAGTTAAAAGCTTGATCAGGTTCCTGAAGGCGATATTTGCCAATACTGCATACTTTGCTGATGGTAATCACGTACGTGTGCGCGCGCGCGCGAGCAAGAGAGAGAGACGGAGAGAGAAAGAAAAAGAGAAAGATATAGAAAGATTCCGTATATCGCTTTTGAAAAGAAAAGAAAAAACAAATATACCCTACACTTACCTTTTATTCTCACAGAGTAGCGCGAAACTCCTAAGAATCAAACAGCACCTGGGGAATGGCATATATGAGGGGGGGGGGGGGGAATGGCATATATGAGGGGAAGGGGGTAATTATATTTGATCCTGAGGGGGGCGAGTATTTAAAAATTACTTCAGCATCAAGGACCTCCCCCCCCACACAGTCTCTCATTACACAACCATCAAGTGGGCGCCTTGAAGCAGGCGAAAAGCTCCTGATCCAAGGAATTAAGAGCTATTTTCTTGTAATAATGTTGGTAGAATAACCGACAATATGTTAGGTAAAAGGCCATTAGTGCAATTAATGTGACATTTTATTGTGACAACGTTTCGCTCTCCAGGAGCTTTAAAAGCTCCTGGAGACCGAAACGTTGCCACAATAAAATGTCACATTAGTTGCACTTGTGACCTTTTACCTAATAATAATAATCTTCAATGCACTTGGAAAACTTTATAATTATAAAGCGTCACTTAGTTTACAAACTGTTTGAAAAGCCTAGTGAACAGAGTGAAATGTCGTTGATAAAGCTGCCCAGGCTGCATTACAGTCTCTTGATCCACGCACATTGATTCCTTACAATTCTTATTCCATTATTTAATTTGCAGACAGTGCAGTGAAGTCTTGTGTGATACATTTCACCCACGCGTAGGATTCATCGTCTTTACTATCCCTTTATAACCACCGCATCTTCTGTTTACTACTTCAGCGTTACGTCTTTATTCGGTGTATTTAATTTTCAGTACAATATTTTTTTCCCCCCACTTTCGACAACTTGCTCTTGATCCTGAGACCTCCCCCGTCCCCAGCTCTTTCCTGCTCTTACACACGCTTGTGATTTCAACTCTTCACTTCCCGTTCCCAGGAGCCTTGGACTAGCCAGGGCGAGACCAGACACCACACACACACTTATTTTATTCAGACTTCATGTGAAATGCTCACCCCGTGTAGGTCATTCCGCACAGGGGCTGGTTGAGGCTCGATCCTCCGTCCGATAATCACGATACAAACGGTACCCAGTTCTACTCCCCTAAATGCCCACGTATTTTGAAGTTTGTTTATTTAAGACCTATTGACTGTATGGGGAAGGGGTCGGCTCTAACTTATCGGTGCACTAATATTAAAATGCCTTACTTACCAGAAGTGATGATTTCATTCGGATTATGAACCCGGATGGTTAGCAACCCACGATAACGCAAGCCACTCTGCCTGGCTTATTTCCATAGGGTTCATTTGATACTCTTCCCCAGGATGCAATCCATAGTAGTCGGCTAACATCCAGACACCTACTTACTGTTAGGTGAACAAGGATAACTTTTGTAAGGAAACATGCCCAACGTCCCGGGATCAAACATGGGTCTTTCAGTTATGAGCAGCCACACGAGTCACAAGCGATAATCACTTCTTGAAGCATATAACATTTTAAAGCAAGTTCTGAATGCCTAAAACAACCCTGTACATTAAAAGTCAGAAAGCTATGCTCTACGTTCCCACACGGATGATGAAGCCACTACCACTCCTTGCTATGAGTGACCCACACGGGTTTAGCGCTTGATGCACTTGAACTTGTATGACCAGAGCTTTAGTAAGATGGGGAAGGAAGAAGGATGGGTCTGAGCACTAGGCACAGGAAGAAACAGGACGCAAACCTCTCCTGTTACCGCGCCTTGTACCATTTTCCTATACCCCATCCAACCTAGCCTAAGCAAATGTTAGTAATACTAGTATTAGTTCTACTACTACTAATAATAATAATTTATTCTGGTAAAACCTACTAAAATTTTATATACATTAGTAAAAATTTGCAAAAGCTTTGAGAGCATATAATGTTTGATGCATGCAATAGCCATCCATAATTTAAATTTAACCTAGGATAATGACTTATTTACACTGGTTTCATTTTTCTGGCAAACTCAAAACCGTCGGTAAAACAGCTGACAAACTCAAATGTGAACAATGAGTTTCCTTGTCGACACACTAACATTTTCCAAATAACAAAACTAAAAGAATTACAATTTCTTTACTAGCAATGATAAATACTCATTTTCGAACGAATCAGAACAATTTTATTTAAATATACTTTAAAAAAATCATCTGCCCTAAATGAAATCCAAGCCAAATAATATCAGAAGTTTTTTTTTTCATTCATTGTTACGAGTTGGGTACGCCTAATTGCGGGTATAAAGTAATTTTAGGACAACATTTATTTTTTTCAAATTGTCTGACTGTAGTTAATTTGTCAGGAATAAATTACCTCAGGTTGGTCTTATCATATGTTGACCCTGTGTATCTGTCTCCCTCGAATGGCCCTGTGTCAGACTGTCTCGCTATGACGACCCTGTCTGCCTGTGTTTTCATGAAGTGGGTCTTAAACTCTTACTCGTACAAGGACCGTATGTCTGTCTATATTTGTCTGTCTCTCTATGACGTTGTTCTTAATCATGTAATAACCTTTTTCTGTCTGGGTGGGTCTGTCTGCTCTACTGTCTGTCTGTTCCTCTGCCTTTCTCTCTCTCTCAATCTGCATCGCAAAACCGTTTTTTTTTTCGCCTCAAGCTTGTCCTTGTGCCGTCTGCTTGTACTGTAGCCATTGTTTAGTCAAGAGAATCGAGTGCCTCGGAAAGTTCAAGGTGGATGCATGCATGGCTTATTCCTTGTCCACCTCACTCTCTCTTATGCGCAAGTCTCCCTCTCCTTCACACACACTTCCGTTTTCATTACCTCATGTATGATGGAATACGACTGGAAAAACAAAGAATGTTTATTTGTTGGGGTTATTAACCCTGCGATAATCCAAAGCCAATTAATTACCTTATTACCAATGGGGTCCTTTGGTCATCTTCTCCAGAATGTGACCCTCAACTGGGGTTAGCCGGTGTAAAGAAACGTCAAGCGTCACCTCTCTTTACCATCCTCAGGATGGAACCCGGGTCCTTCGGTTGTGAATCGAAGGCGCTACTACCAAGCTTTTGTTTCCACAATGTAAATTATAAATTCACTGGTCGACAAAAAATAATAGTTGCCAAAGATTTTTGAAGGTATTTTGGGGTTGCTGAATTCGAAAATGGCAGTTTTTTTTTATTTGGCTCTAGTTTGAGAGATATTGCATACCTACTCTCAACAGGAAACTTTCCCATAACGTTTGTATATGTGTTGTGACAATTTGTATATACAAATAGTTTTAATAAAAATTAGAATTTTATTTTTTAATTATTTAATATTTGACGATAGGAGTTGTATCAACAACGACTACGTGACAATATTTTAACTTTTATTTTGTTATTTTTTTCCAGATTAACATGAGTTCTTCACGAAGAGTCTGCTTAAACAATCCCAACACATTTTGCTACATTTTGCTTTGCAAAAAACAAATGACCAGATCTACCTGAGTTCATTACCTTTGTAACTTGCTCAGCTATCAAAACTTTGAGGCCCAGTCCCTGGACCCATTATGTACCTCTGTAATCTTTTGACTACAACCCACAGGATGTGTATGGGGTGCATAATAAAGATATTTAACTAACTTTAAAGCTAATGTATTATGCCAATATATCACCTTATCTTAATAATAAACTAAATTTCTAACTTTTATACTATTGTTAAATTCTCAATGTTTAAATTCAGTTCCTAAATTTTGTAAACCTAACCTTACAATCTTATATCCATTGTATAGCTATTGAGTAAGACTATCATAAGACTACCTGAAAGCCTAGGCATACCTAGGCATAATTGAGCCATCTTGTAATATCAACTTTAATCGTATAACTAAAACCCACACCTTGTATTACATGAAATAAAGAATTTGAACTGAATTGAAGTGAATGTTGGGACAACGTATCAATGGCCTCTGGGTAGAGCTTTATCACTATATACAGCGATACGTTTTCCCAATAAGAGAATGTTCCGCAATGTATGTCTTCACTACTGTCGCCAATACATCATACAGACCCAGCTTCCACTATCTTGAGAGGAAACGGCCCACTATCTCAATAACGTCAGACTTGCACATGTTAGGCTTACAACCACGGTGATTTAGCTTCGTTCGTTATTACTGAAGAGCTGAGAGCATGCCATCAGGGTAGATGTAATGATTAGCGCCGAAGTCCAACCGCGCTTACATGACAGATTATCATATTTGTTACGAAAAGCTAAACCAGTAAGGGTCATTCAGCGCACGGAGTAGTGGACTCTATAACCTCCCTCCCCTCATGTGACTTTTATTCACACTGCCTTCGCAACACTGAAAAATAAGAATACAACAATGGTTCACAATCTTTCTGAGTCTCATATCAGCAACCAGCTTCTCCTTTACTACGTGCAGCACACACATCTAAAGTCATAACTAACATTCAGATACTCTGATATTAGAGTATTGGATTTAATAAATCTATGACCCACTTAAAATATTATATAACTCATCAATATCGCATATATGCTACCTTGTTTACACTATTTTCAAAGACAAAAGTATTTTGTCAGTCAGCATGAATCGGAAATTTCTCCATTGGGGTCATTTGACCGAGGCCTTCTCCTCTCTTACTGGTTCACACTGTAAAGAATCAATATTTAGGATGGTAAACTTTCCGCCCAATTTTAAAAGCAAAGTACTACCACACAATGTCAGTGAATTATCAAAGATGTTATAGCACTACATATAAATAATTACATGCAATTTAACCACAACGAAAGGTGACTTAAGTTCCGAACGCTTTCGTGCTCTTAAACAGTGATCTTATTTCATAATAATTAGGCTATATGTTTATTACATGTAGTATAAACAGGTTGGTTTGTGTTGAGTTATGATATTAGAGACTCCCCTAGTATGAATACAAGCTTCCATGTCTGCAATGATAATCTCTGTGACTGGGCTTTTGGCATGTACACCCAACTATTATATTCCTTTGTACAACCATGTATCTTGTCAAAATAAACATTACTATTATTATTATAACACCTTAGCACTCAAGTGTGTGTCACACGAAAAAAAAATAAAAGAAAAACTGCCAGATTTTTCACATTATCGTATATGTAACTAAAAGAATACAATTTAACACGAATAATTATTAACACAAGAAAATCCATCATTATGGCTATTTCTGCTTGAGTCCTTTGGTCATTTTTTCCAAGCATACGACCCACAACGATCGGCTAAGTAAGTTTATTCAGGTATACACAAATACATTTACATAGATTATCATACATAGCAGCATATGTGTAGAGAACCTAGGATAACCCAAAAAGTCAGAGTGACTTATTTCCATTGGGGTACCTATTCACAGCTAGGTGAGCGTCTCCATTCGGATATCTTACGATCGAAACCCGGTCCTTCAGTTGTGAGCCGAAGGAGGTCCCACTGAGCCAATAATAATAGTTATTATTTCTACAAGCACATGATACCGACATTAAGATAATATTTTGTTCGGATTTTGAACCCCGGAGGGTTAGTCACCCAAGTTAACCCAAGTAAGGCAGTGCGTCATCGAGGGACTGTCATTTCCACCGAGGTCCTCAAATCTTGTCCCTCAAGATGCGACCCACACCAGTCGACTAACACCAGGTACCTACTTGCTTGCTAGGTGAACGGGACAACAGGTGTAAGGAAACACGCCCAATGTTTCTACCCCTTGCCGGAGATCGAACCATGGACACTTAGCTTGTGAAGCGAAAGCGTTGCCTACCAGGCCACTGCAATACTTCCATCAAAATAAACCATACTAGATATCAATATTAAATAAATAAATTCTCAAGAGCTACGCCTCTACAAAAGATAACAGGCAGATACCATAGAAACCATAGCTCCGCAGTAGAGCATTAATAATAATAATAATAATAATAATAATAATAATAAGTTTTAGACATGATACAATGATACATAGGTATAAATGTGATGTACATGCCAAAAGCCCCCGGACTGAATAAACATTATCAGAACAAAATGGATGAGTGATCGCCCATTCCACTCATTCATGTACTGGACATGACTCCTTATATTGGCTGACCCTGTTCATCTACAAGAAATTTGAGCCGACTCAATGGAAATAAGCCAGAGTGGCTTTCTTGGGTCTTCCTGTGTTACTAATCCTCCGGGTTAATAATCCGATTAAAAGTCCAGTGTTAGTCGACCACAGAATAGCTTAACTAGGCTGAGCATTGAAATTCAGAGGTAGGTTAACAGGTAATGAGAATAAATGAAAATTGTTAGACTACTCAGTGGAACTAATTATTTTACACCTTTCAATACATACAACCCATGTAAAGAATTAAATAGGTAATCACTTCTTGTATAAATTGTTATTTTGAGATTTGAGGAAATTAAATACTACATTTAGGTAGGGCAGCATACTGAGGCGTCTCGTGCCTGGCCGAATATAAACAAAAATTAGGTGGTGCTTTCAGGTTGTTACTTAAAATTTTAACCAAACAAATTAAATGTAACCTAACCTAACCAGGACCCCAATGGAAATAAGTCAGTTTTTTGGGGGTTATCCTAGGTAATTTACACTATGATAACAGCACTTATGTGTATCCGTGCCTAAATAAACTTACTTAACCTAACATAACCGATTTTCGTTAATATCCCAAATAAAAAATTGTATAGGAATTAATTCCATGACTTACACATTATTATTATTATAAGCATACATATGTAGTATGTACTGAAATGTGCAAAATGAGAGTCCCACCTAGTAGTCGACGGTAGCTACAGCTGCAAAAATTACTTACAATTTATAATGGAAACATTTTTAATATTTATTATTAGTATTCCGCATACTAATAATAATATTTATTATTAGTATGCGGAATACGTGCAGTAAACGATTTGGCACAAAAACAGAAATTCAAACAAAATATTTCAAGCATCGTACTTCTAGCATGTCAGGATTCTTCTCACACCGAAGACGATATAAATTTTCAGTGGTTTTATTTAATGTACAAAACATTTAGTCTTATGTTAGCTAGTTACTAGGAATAAAATCCGTCGGAGGATTGACCTCTGTCTTTCCATCCCCATCATTAAATTTCATCTCTTCTTCCCGTGCAATGCGTGGAGCATTTTGTTCTAAGAACTGTATACTTCAATTAAATTACAAACAAATATTGGAGCAAGATGTAAACTGGTGTTCGTCTATTGGCTACCTTATGAAATTATCTTAAATATTCCGTGACAAAATCACTATGGATCAAATAGCATCTGTGGAATGGGAGGTAATGAGGCTTGAACTTATGAAAGGAAGGGCACCTCATATTCCTTGGAGTAAAATTCCATCAGCAGCATCAAAGTAGCTTCTTGGAAGGGTGTAATGAGAATATGAAGTTTCCTCTTACCTGAGTTTCTTCCTTGTTGAGGCACACACAAGCTGCCCTTCTAATGTAGCCTTCCTCGTCTGTGAGTCGACGTCTTGGGAAGCTCACACCTTTACTCTTAGTAGCCATGCCTCTACCGCTGTTACCTTTGCTGTAGCCTCTGCCTCTACAGCAGCAGCAGCTGCTGGGATTTTTGTCTGAGTCTGTAGATTCATTGGCTTTGAGGTGGGTTAAAGTGGTTGTGGCCCCGCTGTTTTGACTACAGGTACTGTGGTGAATACTGGCAGCAAAACTGTGCGGTGCACAGCTAGGCTCTAGCTCCAGAACCTCTGAGGAGAGCTTCCTTGGGGCGAGGATGTCTTCTATAGTATTGAAAACGAGGCTAGCAGAAGTGGCCTGAGCATGCATGCTTAGGGCCAGCGTAGGACTTCGCGGATGGCCCTCTGTAGGAGTTTGTATGGCAGGATGCTTCTTGACCAAGCTGGTGCTGGATAAATGACTTTGATATGAAATATCTGTGGGAGACTGTAGAATTTGACTCTGGGCCACAGGTAAATAAGTAAGCTGTCTTGGCGAGTTGAAAATGCAGGTGGGGGGACGTAGCGAAGCAGGTGGTTGAATGTGCGAGCTGAGGTCTTGCAGATTAGGCCTCCACAAGTACTGTCTTTCCAGAGCAACCGCAGACATTGAGCTAACTGTGCATTCCCGTTTGTTCGAGTTATATGATGCAGCTCTGGACCGACACCCGATACATTGAGGGCCAGCTGAAGAACTCTTGGGGAACTTAAAAGTAATGAAAAAGCAAACTTGAGTTCCCTAGTAGTAAAGCAAAATGTAATTGAAAAGCCTGACTCAATAAATGTTCACTGCTTTTGAGTGCACAATTATATTTGCAATTTGCTTAACTGAATGCGTTAATTCCCCATAAATTATTTCAAAATATAGATATCATAGCATATATGACAATGCAAACTACACTTTGTCTGGGGGAACTGTTCTCATCATATGCATTTGAAGTTTCCAGGATACCAAAGCACTGAGAGACACATTCTATAAGCAAAAGAATTCGCTGAACCCACAGCTCACTCGTCTACATACTCAACTTTGCCCAAAGAGGACCACTGACCACACTGAAGACACATTGTAGGTACCAACCTTGGTGATACTGCCTCGCCTCTGACGACATGGTCGACACACTTCGCTGACGGATGGTCGACACACACTGCTCTATCAGCTGGAACTGTAAACATGCAAATGTAAACCTACAGTTCTTGAAGGAAAATATACAAGAACTAAAACATGCAAGCAAACCTATTACAAATTATGAATATAAATTAGATATTTTACAAAATCTCATAAGAATAATTGTAGAAAACAAACTAAACCTGGTATTTTTTGTTAATTGGAATATAGCTGCTGTGATGAAAATGTCTGAGCTCGATCCTGATTGGTTAACAAGACCGCCATATTCACCAGAGAATGCTAGGAAAGTTCCAAGATTCTCCTCGTTGTTAAGGTCGGATATTTAGTCTTAGGTATGTTCTTCCGACGTATAAAATTACAAAACGTACACTTAAAGTAAGCAGACGCATTATATGAACAAATGACTGTATGAAGGCCACGGCGAGACAGAGTTGCGCAGAAGGGCTGACTATCTTGTCACCCTAAGGAGTTACTCAAAACATTGACTGCCAACACCCATATCTTTTTCTTTCTTTCTATTATATTCGCCGGTTAACTATCCCATTTACCATTAAAATAATTAGCGACAGTGATATATTTCATTAATTCCAATCTGTTTCATCAATAAAACTCCTAATATTGCTTTATAGGTTTCTGCATGAAATCTATTGTTTATTATTTAAATTTAATATATTTTTTAAATCAAAGAAATGCTAAAAGGAATAATTATCTTTACAGAATACCTGTATACTTCATTTGTAGGAATATACTATTGCTCTAAGAGAAGACCAGCAGTTATGGTAACTACATAGAATTTTCCTATACAATTCTATAATATTGATTGATTATTATAATTCTGGTGCCATAATATTTTAAGCAGATTTGTTAAATTTATGTAATTGTTATTATATAATAGTTATGTAATTTTGTTAATGGAATATTTTCTATTAAGCTTTTGATTGAACTGATTACTTATTTAAGTCAGTATCAAATAAAGATATTACAGTACTAATGGTACAAGTAATTTACATTTGCTTAGAGAACATAAATATTCAAGGTCATATATTGAAATATAGGAGAATAAGAATATTTGAAAATAATAAAAAACAGGCCACTGAAAAATAATGCTAACACAGGCTTAGCTGAAAGCTAAGACTGCAGAGCAATTTTAACGGTTATGAGAGGATGTACAAATTAAAACTCTGAAAAAGAGCACAGGAAAAAAATAAAGGACTTTTTAACACTGATAAGCTGTTAAATGATAAAAGCGAGGAAGAAATTTTTTTTTACAGTGACGAAACCAACCTGTTAAATAAAAAGAGGCACAATACCGTGACTAGAACAATACACAAATAACCCGCACATAGAAGAGAGGAGCTTACGACGACGTTTTGGTCCGACTTGGACCATTTACAAAGTCACATTAACAAAAAGGAGAGAAGGAGGGAGTATATACAGTGGTACCTCGACTTACGATGGTCCCCAAACTCACCTTTTATGTAAGTTTATTTTTTTAAATGCTTTTGTAAGTGTAATTTTGGGGGTCTAAAAGGACTAGTCTATTTTACATCATTCCTTATGGGGATAAATTCATTTGGTAATGGCACTTGAACAGCATTCTGGAATGAAAAAATATCGTAAGTCGAGGTACCACTGTATAGGCCAGCAGACAGGGACGGGAACAAGAGAGGAACTGGTGGAGGTAGTAGTAGTAGTGGAGTCAGTCATATACTAAGAAAGAGGAGCACTACAAGGGAGCTGGGGGCTCACAGAGGGTAGGAGCAAAAACACAGAGGGGGGAAAAATAATAAAGAACAAATACCCAAGGCAGAAGAAAGAAAGCCCAAAGGAGAAACAAGAAAAAGGAAAGGGGAAGAGGGAGAAGGGGAAAAAAGAATCAGGTTAAGTCATGGGTGTTCTGAAGTTTGGAGCATTTAACAATGTAATGGGAAAGAAAGGCATCCATAGAGACAAATCCAGGACTAAGATTCATACAAGGAAAGTTGTGTATAAGGGAGGATTCAACCAGAAGGCGACTGTATAAGTTAGACGTAGGGTAGACAGTTTTAGCAGACGATCAGGGAGCACAAAAGTAGTGTTAGGCTTGCCAACACCAACAATCCTCTTTTCTGTCATGTCAGAGATCACAGTCATCCTATTGATTGGTCTTCTGCTAAAACTGTATACCCTACATCTAACTTTCACAGTCTCTGCCTGGTTGAATCCTGGCCATCACTAATCTGGCATCACTGGGACCTGTAGGGTGCCGAATTAGTGTATTTACAGGATTACGGAGTGGTTAGGTTAGAATGCACTTAACCTAGTGGCGATATTTATGCATCGGTGATTTCGCCCACTTTATGCCTTAGTTTTGGACAACTCCGTTGTTCCAGTCTACCAAACTCATAGCTGTTTCACTAGTATTCATTTTATTCTGTCTATTGAGTAAAAGAAACTGCCCATTTACCTATTTCACCTACCCAATAAAGTGGTCAGAAATTGTGGTAATTTGGTCATTTTCACACAAATTTCAAGAGATGATAATTTCAAAATAGGGTCCAGAATAAACAATACAGACATTCCTGGCACTAAAATAACATTTTCTCTGTTCATTAGTCACGTCTCCAAGCCCCTCTTATATTACACTTGCTTTCCATTCTGAATTTTAATTCACAAAAAATAGAAGATTTACTGTTATGCAGACTACTGCAGTATTGTAATACAGTGGAACCCCGAGTTTCGGCCGTAATCCGTTCCAGGAGCTAGGCCTAAACTCGAAGCAGCCGAAAGTCAAAGGAATATTTCCCATAAGAAATAATGTAAATACAATTAATCCGTTCCACCCAAAAATATTCACAAAAAATTCATTTTTTTAAAGAATAAATACTCTAGTTTTACATACAGAAAACAAAGAAAATTAAATATAAAGCACTAATTTTAATGGATAAATGAACATTTAAATCAGTTTTACCTTTATTGAAGACTCTTGTTGGAATATGAGAGAGGCAGGAGAGTTTGTTTGGAGGCACGACAAGATAGTCCTTCAATGACATTAATATCAACTCTACTGCTTATTTATCTAGCACAATTCATCTAATATGACATAATAAACAATATTAATAAATAGAAACATGATATATACTCTCGAATGAATAAAATATGTCATATGTCTCTCTCCCTAACCGACGAGTGTTGCTGTGTTGTTGGGTGTATAAGGGCCACTGAAAGATAAGCCTTACATAGTGGTGGTGATGGCCGCCAGAGACGGCGGTGTTGTCAGTCGCCCTATATAACTCCAACAACATTGGAAAAGTCAGTTTCGTGCTGTCCTTTTCCTATCAATTAATCGCTTAACTTACTTGCTACACTGTTAATGCTACACTTTATCGCTGGCTGGTGCTATAGTCTTTATCAACTCGTGCTGCTTTAGTATCGTACATATCATAGAATCACTGAAGAAGGCACATTCTCCCCTCTCTCTTCCTCCTCTACTTTGGTACTTTGCTACAATTTCTTTCTTCAATTCTATCATGTTTGTCACTTTCTTTACCAAAGGGCTATGAAGGGCTATGAAGTTTCTTTGGGCCCATGGTGGCTTATTTCACAGTCACAATCAATAAACAAGCACTAAACACAATGAATTTATTGTGAAATGTTTGGATGAGCATGCAGGGTAATGTTTGCTCAAGGATAAACAAAGCTAGACTAACTCACGACGCCTGCGCGGGGAGGTGGACAGGTCTGGTACGCTGGCCGAAACTTGGAACAAAATTAGACCGAAAAAAGCGACCGAAACTCGAAGCGGGCGATACTCGGGGTGGCTGAAACTCGGGGTTCCACTGTAATTGTATAAATAATGTCAATCCATTCGTGATTGCGTATTAGACCAATCGGTTGGACACGTGTTGGATGGTGACATCATTTGTTTACTCTTGAACATCGGCAAAAATAGAATATATTCTCTACTTTGAGTTCAATTTCAAAATCATATATATTTCTGTAATATATCTTCCAGTCTATCACATGAGACCTAGAAACCGAGAATACATCCATAAAAACCATACGAAAATACACTCCAGGGTGGCAGTTTTTTTCTCATTATGCACTGCATGCTGCAGGATTTTTTTTTATATAGTGCATACTTACCACACAGGTCTGCTTCTCTCATATGTAGGCCCAAATTTACCAGTCACAGCTTATCTGAGTGAGCTGAGCTCATGGCGACCGACAGTGGCTTCAAAGCCACCTTATCTTTAATGGACAATGTATTTTGTATGTTCTTTACACAACGAGAAGGATTTTTTTTATTCATTGGAACCATGGCCAGGGCTAAAAGTGAGCAGGTTATAACAATAAATGGAGAAAAAAAATTGGAATGACTTATGCAACAAGTAGCGCCACCAAACAGTAGCAGCAGGTTGGTGTGGCGACCCTGGAAATTTGAAATTATGGTAGCCGAAATTAGTGCCGGATTACTGATTGCCAGATTAGTGATGGCCGACCTGTATATAGTGTGAGTTTTTGTAAATATGATTGAAATAGTGCATCCAAAATTAAACAACACATTGAAAGACCTTCCTAATACTATGTGTTATTCAATTTTAGATGCACTTTTTTAATTACATTTGCAAAAAAATTGCACTATATAGTGTAGCTTTTTGAAATGGCTGACTGTATATACCCTGTACTGTGTATACAGATGTAAGGGCTACCACCACTGATGCTAATTTGTGGATCCATAGCCTCAGAGAAGAGAGTAAAATGACTAAAGGGTTTCTCCCTGAGACTATTAAATATTTTCCTCCTCTTTCACACTGTTAGTTTTATAGATTTAAAGGAACATGCTTTATGCATGTTCCTTTAAAATAAAATATTTAAGCATTGAAAGATTTGATTTTTGTCAAAACACCTTGAAAGATAAGTGAAGGTGATATAAAATGCTGATAATGTCTAAGACAATTCACAATAAGGATTCAAGTTTAATAAATTCAGATTTAGAAAGAATATAAGAAAGCCCTCTTTTGGCAGTAGAGTTGTAGATGAGTGAAACCTGCTACCATGTAAAGTCATTGAAGTAAATACTCTTGGTATGTTTAAAAATGTATTAAACAGGTACAGGACTAAGAGTCGTTAAGTGTGAATAGAACTTGCTTAGCATTAGCCAATAGCTATTCTACACCATTTTTGTGTTACTCTGTCTGTCTGTCTGTCTCTCTCTCTATATACAGTGGTACCTCGAGTTACGATGGTCCCCAAAATCGCCCTTTTATGTAAGTTTATTTTTTTAAATCCTTTTGTAAGTATATTTTTGGGGGTGTAAAAGGACTAGTCTATTTTACATTATTCCTTATGGGGATAAATTCGTTTGGTAATGGCACTTGAACAGCATTCTCAAACGAAAAAATATCGTAACTTGAGGTACCACTGTATATACAGTGGTGGCCCGGTGGTCTGGTGGCTTGAGCTCTCGCTTCACACACGGAGGGCCCGGGTTCGATTCCCGGCGGGTGGAAATATTTTGACGTGTTTCCTTACACCTGTTGTCATGTTCACCTAGCAGCAAATAGGTACCTGGGTTGTTAGTCGACTGGTGTGGGTCGCATCCTGGGGGACAAGATTAAGGACCCCAATGGAAATAAGACAGACAGTCCTAGATGACGCACTGACTTTCTTGGGTTATCCTGGATGGCTAACCCTCCGGGGTTAAAAATCCGAAGAAATCTTATCTTATCTTATCTTACCTCGGTTAACGATGGTCCCTCAAAC
>WNWK01004355.1:0-57500 GCA_009830355.1 Cherax destructor | reverse complement strand
ATTTCTTAAGGAGATAAATTCGTTTGGTAATGGCACTTGAACAGCATTCTGAATGAAAAATATCGTAAAGTCGAGGTACCACTGTATATATATATATATATATATATATATATATATATATATATATATATTATATATACAGTGGTACCGGTTTACGATGGTCCCCAAACTCACCCTTTTATGTAAGTTTATTTTTTAAATGCTTTTGTAAGTGTAATTTTGGGGTCTAAAAGGACTAGTCTATTTTACAACTTTTCTTAAGGAGATAAATTCGTTTGGTAATGGCACTTGAACAGCATTCTGGAATGAAAAATATCGTAAACCGGGGTACCACTGTATATATATATATATCAGTGGTACCCGGTTTCGATATTTTTCATTCAGAATGCTGTTCAGTGCCATTACAACAATTTATCTCCTAGAAAAGTTGTAAAATAGACTAGTCCTTAGACCCCAAATACACTTACAAAAGCATTTAAAATAAACTTACAAAAGGGTGAGTTTGGGGACCATCATAACGGTACCACTGTATAATATATATATATATATATATATATATAAATAATATATATATATATACAGTGGTACCCCGACTTACGATGGTCCCCAAACACACCCTTTTATGTAAGTTTATTTTTTTAAATGCTTTTGTAAGTGTAATTTTTGGGGTCTAAAAGGACTAGTCTATTTTACATCATTCCTTATGGGGATAAATTCGTTTGGTAATGGCACTTGAACAGCATTCTGGAATGAAAAAATATCGTAAGTCGAGGTATCACTGTATATATATATATATATATATATATATATATATATATATATTTTCCATGGGGAAATGGAACAGAATTCTTCCTCCGTAAGCCATGCGTGTCGTAAGAGGCGACTAAAATGCTGGGAGCAAGGGGTTAGTAACCCATTCTCCTGTATATATTACTAAATGTAAAAGGAAAATCTTTCGTTTTTTCTTTTGGGCCACCCTGCCTCGGTGGGAAACGGCCGACGTGTTGAAAGAAAAGATATATATATAATACAGTGGTCCCTCGGTTTTCGCCGAAAATTCGTTCCAGAATGCTGCTCAAGTGACATTACCGAACGAATTTACTTCCTTAAGAAATAATGTCACGTAGGTTAGTGTATTTCAGACCCCCAAAAATACACTTGCAACAGCACTTACGAAAATACACTTACATAAATGTTCGAGTTTGGAGATGCACGAAAACCGAGGGACCACTGTACTATATATATTATTTATTTATTTATTTTGTCATTAATATTGCTGCATATTAAGTGTTTTCCATTATTTCAGAAGTGTGAGCAAGCCAAGAGCCCACATAGATGACCCTGGGGACCATGAACCATGACACTGACAAAGAGGATCTCATACAGGTGAGTTAAAATGAATAAGGCTAATTAAGAAATTACTTGCACTGTAAAGACCACAACAATGTATCTACCTCATAGGCTAGGAAAATGATAGGATGGATAATGAGAACCTTCAAAACTAGGGATGCCAAGCCTATGATGACATTCTTCAAATCACTTGTTCTCTCTAGGGTGGAATACTGCTGTTCACTAACAGCCCCCTTCAAGGCTGGCGACATTGCTGACCTGGAGAGTGTATAAAGAACTTTCACAGCACACACAAGTACGATAAAGCACCTAAATTACTGGGAACGGTTGAAGGTCCTTGATCTGTATTCCCTGGAACACAGGCGAGAGAGATACTTGATAATATACATTTGGAAGGTCCTGGTGGGATTGGTACCAAACCTACACACGAAAATCACTCCCTATGAAAGCAAAAGACTCGGCAGGAGATGCAACATTCACCCGATGAAAAGCAGGGGCGCCACGAGTACACTGAGAGACAACACCATAAGTGTCCGGGGCCCAAGACTGTTCAACTGCCTTCCAGCATACATTAGGAAATTACCAATAGACTCCTGGCTGTCTTCAAGAAGGCACTGGACAGGCAACTAAAGTCAGCACCTGACCAACTGGGCTGTGGTTCGTTCATCAGCCTGCATGCGGGCGACAGTAACAGCCTGGTTGCTCAGACCCTGATCCACCATGAGGCCTGGTCTCAGTCCGATCCACGGGGGCGTTGACCCCTGAAACCCTCTCCAGGTAAACTCCAGGTATTCCATTGCATTGGTTTGCTCCATTTCAGAGAAACTATGAACATATTTTGCACCAGTTAGAACCACTCATAAAGCTTAGTAAACAAAAAACTGATTTCTTCATGACCATATTTTATGATAAATTAGACACACATGCAACACTTGGGTATCTTTATTAAGGAAACGTTTCGCCACACAGTGGCTTCATCAGTCCAATACAAAGTAGAAAGTTGTAATATGTGTTGCATATGTGTCTAATTTATCAACTTGTCAGTTCTCTGAATCATTCAGCTACACCATATTTTATGCCAATACAGGCAGTCATCAGTGAATAAAGAACACCGAAGATATTTGCTTTAATGAGGCAAAACATCAAGGAACATTCATATAGCAAATGTTTAATGTTTCATTGTTCAGTTGGTTTGTTGAATATGACATGTGGATTTCATGCTAGTCTTGATAATCAAGCACAGTATAGACATGTAGAAATGCTCACTAACTTTTTAAATAAATAGTAGCACCATATGAGTAGCTGTAATGTTGTTTTATGTTACCCAGATATACAGTAGGGTCCCACTTATATGACATGTTAGGTTCCAGGCTACTGCCGGAAAGCAGAATGCCATTTTTTTCCACTTATAAATGCCAGACAAGTTTACACTAACTTATATTAAGTTAGTAATAGAACTAGGCATTAAAAACACAATAAAAAGTAAAATAATACAAAGTACAGTCATTATTTACCTTAAAATATGTGCAGTCTTAACCCTTTCGGGGTCATTGCCATACTAGTACGTTTTACGAGCAGGGGTCGGTGCCGTACTAGTATGCGTAAATTCTAGCGGCCTCAAATTAAGCGGGAAATGGCTGGTAGGCCTACATATGAAAGAATGGGTCTGTGTGGTCAGTGTGCGCAGTATAAAAAAAATCCTGCAGCACACTGCATAATGAGAAAAAAAAAACTGACCGTTTTTTTCGTTTAAAACAGCGACTTTGCAGTCTATTTTCGTATGGTATTTATTGATGTATTCTCGTTTTCTTGGTCTCATTTGATAGAATGGAAGATATATTACAGAAATAGAGATGATTTTGATTGGTTTGACAATGACAAGTACCTTGAAATTAAGCTCAAAGTAGCGAAAATGTTCGATTTTTGCCGATGTTCAAGAGTAAACAAATCACACCATGCGTCCAATACACATCAACTGGCGAGTCTAATATTCTTGCACAAGTGTGCTGATATTATTTATACCATTTTTGCAATGATGCAGTTGTATACATAACAGTAAATCTTCTATTTTTTGTGAGAATAAAAATTCAAAATGGAAAGCAAAAGTAATGTAAGAGGGGCCTGGAGATGTGACTAATGAACAGAGAAGATGTTATTTTAGTGCCAGTAATGTCTGCCTTGTTTATTCTGGACCCTATTTTGAAATTGGCATCGTTTGAAATTTGTGTGAAATTGGCCAAATTGCCATTTTCTGACCACTATTTTGGGTAGTTCAAATTGGTAAATAGGCGGTTTTTGTACTCAATCGATAGAAGAAATGGAGTTCTAGCGAAATAGCTATAATTTTAATAGACTGAAACATTGGAATTTGCCGAAAATAGGGCTCAAAGTGGGTGAAATCGCCGATACATAAATGTCATCAATACCGCTAATTTCACGAAAGCATAATTCCGTTAGTTTTCGATCAAATTTCATAATTTTTGTGGCGTTATGATCGGCAAAAGATTCTCTATCGTTTCATAAGAATTTTTTTTTTTTTTTTTTTAAATTCTTGGACCCTGAGAACGAGTTTCGGAGAGGGTCCTTGACCCCAAAGGGTTAAATGAATAAGTTGTGTAGCTGAGATATGATGTGAGTGGAAGAATGATCTTAACTGAAGGGCAACCATAATACATTCAGCTAACTGCCCAAACTCATTACATATTTTAGAGATTCTCAATGCCTTGCTAGGTAAAGAAAAGTAGTGCTTATATGGTTGGCTAATAAAACGAGGGAAGATGTAAGGTATGTGTAAGTCAGCTGCTGCTGGTAATATGCTGCTGACTCTGGTTTTACCACGGCCTAATATGTGGCGTGGTTGACTACTTACGTTCTCTACTAAACATGACATTACTGTTATTGTTTTTTTTTATTACTTTTTGAAATGCATTCACCTTTAGTATATATAGTGGCCCCCCCCCCGGTGTTCGTGATTTTTTCGTTCCAGAATGCTGTTCAAGTGCCATTACCAAACGAATTTATTCCCATAAGGAATAATGTAAATTAGACTAGTCCTTTTAGACCCCAAAATACACTTACAAAAGCACTTACAAAAATAAACTTACATAAAAGGGCGCGTTTGTAGCATCACGAACACCAGGGGTCCACTGTACAGTGGTACCTCGAGTTACGATATTTTTTCGTTCGAGAATGCTGTTCAAGTGCCATTACCAAACAAATTTATCCCCATAAGGAATAATGTAAAATAGACTAGTCCTTTTACACCCCCAAAAATATACTTACAAAAGCATTTAAAAAATAAACTTACATAAAAGGGCGATTTTGGGGACCATCGTAACTCGAGGTACCACTGTATTTGTTTTGTATACATGCAGTGAGTTCCTATTTATTGGGTACAGTTTGGTAAGGAATCACCCGATCAACCTTGTTACATACAACTCATCCTGGTAGGTTCACTTTAACCCTCCTTACACTTTGCAACTGCTTCAAGTAACAACTAACACAATGTGAGGTACACTATGCAGTAGCAATTTTTGCCTTTTATTTTAATAAAATACACTAATTTGAAACCATACAAAGGGCGGGGATAGAACCCGCTATCGTGTCATTACGATTTTGTGAGTCATGATTACACTAATTTGATTGGCAGATTTGGAGGCATTTGGATCATAACCCTATTTTTTCCCAATATGTCCTTCAGTTAGTGTTATTTTACATAACCCACCAATTTTCAGGAACATAACCTGCACATTATGAGAA
This sequence comes from Cherax destructor, assembly GCA_009830355.1. Taxonomy (NCBI): domain Eukaryota; kingdom Metazoa; phylum Arthropoda; class Malacostraca; order Decapoda; family Parastacidae; genus Cherax; species Cherax destructor. The sequence goes on along the minus strand of WNWK01004355.1, from coordinate 52,391 downwards.
GAGTAACTGTGCTAAGATAAAAATGATCTTGTACATATATTCAGAAATAAGCATGTATGTTGCCCTTCATCTCAGAAGACAGGGATATACCATGCTGTATATTGCCTTTAGCAATTTATTCATTGTTTAGGGATGTAAATTTATTGGTGTTAATTTCAGTATTGTGTATAGTTATACATATTTCTCGATACAGTATACAGATGAACATTGTGTATATACATTTTGATTTTACAGCTAGAGCCGCTGGTACACCAAGTGAGTGGCCATTCATCCATGTTTGTTCTGGACGATGTGACCATTTGCAAACCACTCATTGGCCGGGAGTATCGTTTTTACCGCACTCTGCCCCCAGAAATGAAAAAGTACACTCCAGAGTTTCATGGCACCCTTCAAGTGGTTCTCCAAGAGCTTGGGGATGGTCTCTCACTAGCAGCATTACCCAATGAACAAATGCCTTCACTCCGGAGCAACCAGGGGGCACTCAAACATAGGTAAGAAAAGTACAAAAGCAGTATCTTGTGTAGTCATGGCAGCAGTGAAGTGAAACAAATAGTGGACCCTCGCTATTCGAACACTCCAAAACTCACCCTCATTCCAGAATGCTGTTCAAGTGCTGTTACTAAACGAATTTATTCCCATAAGGAATGATGTAAATTAGATTAGTCCATTTCAGACCCCCAAAAATACACTCATAAAAGCACTTACAATAATAAACTTACATAAAAGGGTGAGTTTTAGAGTGTTCGAATAGCGATGGTCCACTGTAGTTCTATTTTACTACTGTATTCTCTTTACCCTCATTTTTTTTTTTTTTTTTTTACCTCACTCCCTATTTTCAGTCCCCTCAACCTTCCTCCATTTTTAACTTCTCCCTCCCATCTCCACCCCTTTTCCTTTTTCACTTATTCCTTTGTTTTTGTTTTCCTCATTTCCTTCATTCCTCCCTCCCTACCCTATTTTCCTCTCCATGTTACCTCCTCCTCCTCCCCATCACTCCCTCACCCTTTTCTCCTCCCCATCACTTCCTCACCCTTTCCTCCTCCCCATCACTCACCCCCCTTCCTCTTCTCCTTTCCTCAATCTTCCCTTTGTGTCTCCCCTCCCACTTTAAGTCCTATCCCACATCATTCACTGATAGTAATATTAGAAATTTCATATTATGGGCTGGAACTGCAGTGTTAGTATGTTGGAAGGAGTTTAAGGATTTTTTATTATTATTGTTGCTGTTATTTTATTTAGTAAAATTGGATACATCAGCAGTGTGTTGCTGCTCTATGTGAGAGTTTCACAGTGGAAGTAAAAGCTAACTATATTTCCCTGTTGTATTCCATCATGCAGGATGGGGTTCATACAGTGTTAAAATGTTCCAGCCTGATCTGGGAGACTTCAGTAGAGAAATATCATCAAGTATTCCATGTTCATCAGCTTTGGCAGCTTCAAAAGTTTCGTTATAGCAGAGCTAAAGTTACTTTAACTTAGGGAATACTATCTCACAGGATAGTCTATCCCATACACAGGAGAAATGGAATATTAATGAAGATATCTCCATCATCCCAGAACTAGGGCAAGAGAAATTATGTATAGGAGACAGGAAGAGTGAGGGAGAGGGCAAGAGAAATGTGGATGACATTTTATATCTAACTACATACAGTGAAAGTTATGTTCCTAAAATTGCACTACTAATGATTTCTGCGACTTATGGAGTGAACATCATATGGGAACAATAAAGTTGCATTCCTCACACCTCCAAATAATCCAAACAAATACAGTGGAACCTTGGCTTAAGAATTTAATCCTTTTCGTGACCTTGTTTGTATCCCGATTTGTTCTTATGCTGAGTCAATTTTCCTCATTTAAATTAATCGAAATGGCATTAATCCGTTCCAGCGGAATTCCTGCTCTAAGGAGGCAGGACAAATATAACGCTAATATCAACTCTATGGCTTATTTATCTATCACAATTCATCTAATATGACATAATAAACAATATAAATAACATAGAAACCTGATATACACTCTAGAATGAATAAAATACGTATGTCATTACGTATGTGGCTAGTGGTGATGGCAGCAGAGGAGAGTGTGGTGGCGGGCATTCTCGCTTCCCATGTCTTCCCATGCTTTCCCTTCTGAGGTGTTATTATAAGAGAAAACAGAGTTTGTAAGGCTAACTGCATTAGATCACTACTTTTGTAAGGGAAATATAATGTAGAAATAAACTGGTGTACGTACATCATTTACCTTGGAGAAGAGATAGGCAGAGCGGTGTATGCTGTCAGGAGTTCATTTCGTTTCGTCCTTTTTCTATCTCTTAATTGCTACGCTCTTAATGCTACACTTAATTGCTACACTCTTAATGCTACACTCTTAATGCTACACTTAATTGCTACACTCTTAATGCTACACTTAATTGCTACACTCTTAATGCTATACCTTATCAATGAACTTTGCTACAATTTGCTGCCGCTATAGCCTTTATAGACTCCTTCTGCTTTAGTATTGTGCATATCGTAGAAGTGCTACGCTGGTACTTGTTTGTGGTTTTCTATGATTTCAGGCTTTATTACCATAGCCTTCATCCTCTTTTTCTTCTCAGCACTGTCCTTTGCACTTGCTTTCTAAGGACCCGTGGTTAGAAAAAATAAATTTGGCAAAATAACTGCACGAAATGTAAGGAAAGCACAAGAATTCCTTCCACTGCGAGTATGTGTTGTTGTTGTGGTACTCAGCCTGCCATCTCGTGGTGGTGGTGTTTACCTGGAGTTTACCTGGAGAGAATTCCAGGGGTCAACGCCCCTGCGGCCCGGTCTGAAGCTCATTATTATTATTATTATACAAATTATACAAATATTATACGTATTATTACATCTTTTCTTTCAACACGTCGGCCGTTTCCCACCGAAGCAGGGTGGCCCAAAAGAAAAAAACGAAAGTTTCTCCTTTTCTTCTTTCTTTCAACACGTCGGCCGCTTCCCACCGAGGCAGGGTGGCCCAAAAGGAAAAACGAAAGTTTCTCCTTTTACATTTAGTAATATATTCAGGAGAAGGGGTTACTAGCCCCTTGCTCCCGGCATTTTAGTCGCCTCTTACGACACGCATGACTTACGGAGGAAGAATTCTGTTCCACTTCCCCATGGAGATAAGAGGAAATAAGAACAAGAACTAGTAAGAAAATAGAAGAAAACCCAGAGGGGTGTGTATATATATGCTTGTACATGAATGTGTAGTGTGACCTAAGTGTAAGTAGAAGTAACAAGACATACCTGAAATCTTGCATGTTTATGAGACAGAAAAAAGACACCAGCAATCCTACCATCATGTAAAACAAATACAGGCTTTCGTTTTACACTCACTTGGCAGGACGGTAGTACCTCCCTGGGCGGTTGCTGTCTACCAACCTACTACCTATTATTACATATATTATTATATTATTATTATTATTATTATTATTATTATTATTATGTACGTATTATTATAATACAGTGGGACCCCGAAAATCGGCCTTAATCCGTTCCAGGAGCTATGCCTAAAATCGAACTGGCAGATTTCTGAACCCTTATTTCCCATAAGAAATAATGTAAATACAATTAATCCGTTCCAGACACCCAAAAATATTCACAAAAAAATAAATTTTATAGAGAATAACTATAGTTTTACATACACAAAACATATAATAACAAAACATAATAACACCAAATAATAATAAATAACATAATAATCAATAACATTTACTTACCTTTATTGAAGATAGGGAGGAGGAGTGAGGGAGGGCTTAATGTTTGGAAGGGGAATCCCCACTCCCTGCCTTCCTGCTACACTCCCTGCATGCCTGCTACACTCCCTGCATGCCTGCTACACTCCCTGCATGCCTGCTACACTCCCTGCATGCCTGTTACACTCCCTGTATCCCTGCTACACTCCCTGCCTTCCTGTGGATTTGCTTTTGGCATATATCCTGGCAAGCTCCCCCACACGTACGCCACCTCATATTTTTCTACTACTATCTCCTTCATCAGTTCTATGGTGTTCCTCACTTTCTTAACCACAGGGGTGCCACTAGGAAGCTTCTTTGGACCCATGGTGACTTATTTCACAGTGACAATCACTAAACAAGCACTAAACACAATAAATTTATTGTGAAATGTTTGAATGAGCGCTCTGGGTAATGTTCACTCAAAGGTAAACAACGCTAGACTAGCTCACAACGCATTCGCGTTGAGGCGCGCAAGCGCGGGGCAGGCAGACAGGTGTGGTACGCGGGCTGATAATCGGGGAACGGCCTATAATCGGGGAAAAATTGGGCTGAAAAAAGTGATCGATTTTCGAGCAGGCCGATAATCAAACTGGCCGATTTGCGGGGTCCCACTGTAATTATGTATTATATTATTATTATTAATTTAGGGAACTGGGGCACAGATACAGTTCCCTAGTTCAAGAGCCGATCCTCCCTTGAGGGGGAAATTCGAATCCTGAAATTTCGTTCATATCCAGAAACAAAAAATCGACTGAGCGACTGTTCGTATCCTGAAAAATTTGCATGGTGGGGCATTCGTAAGCCGAGGTTCCACTGTACAGTGGACCCCCGAGTAACGAATACCCCTGAAATCATACAATTATGTAAGTATAATATTGTAAGTGCTTGTGGAAGTGTATTTTTGGGGGTCTGAAATAGACTAACCTACGTGACATTATTCCTTAAGGGAGTAAATTCGTTCGGTAATGGCACTTGAGCAGGCTTCTGGAGTGAAGTTTTTATGTTACTCGGGGGTCCACTGTATTTTTATAATTTCTTTATGCAGTACTTCAAAATTAGTAATTTTTTGCCTTACAGTGTTGTTAATGCTTTGTGAAATACCTGTACTCTAGCAAGGTTTAGACAGTGAAAAGGAAGAGTACATTTATCTAAAAAAAAAAAAGTTACATTAATTTTTGTTTCTTGTTTAAAGTCTGGCAGGTTGTATTTAATATTCTGAAGTGAGTGAAGAGGCTGGGAGTGGTCCTACTGGGCCGAGGTTGATGGTTGTGAATGGTGAAGTGATATTGATGAGTGGGGATCTTGTGTTGATGTCAATGCAGCATCAGTAGTTGATGGTTGCACTGAGGTTTTCAGGTATTTGCCTCATTGTCTCAAATTGAACAGATTGTTGATTCTCCAACACTAAACATGTGCCATCTCCATGACCCATGCACCACCCATCAGCATTTCAGTAACCTCAAATTTTTTGAAGAGGCATAGTAGTTTCTCACTTAATTGTTTCCTTGCCATGATTAATATCCAGAGATGAGAAGAGGTAATGATAAAATGGAAAATAGAGCACTGAGCAGAGTGATAATCATAGTGTAGGTGTCCAAATATACTGATGGCATAGAAGGCAGTTTGTTTACATCACAGAATGAAGCTAGGCCTCTCTTTCACCCCTAAAACAGTGGCCTTGTCCAAGGCATGGAGAAAAATTATCCCATCGCAGTGCTCCATAATGGTAATGCATACCACTAATGGAAATAGTAATTCTGCTCTGGCACACCATAATAATAATGGAGAGCTGCTATCAGAAATGGCAAAGTAAATTTAATTTGCTTAATATTGAAAATGTGAGTTAGGGTCTCGAGACTTACGAGAGTCAACTGTGCATACATTAGTACAGTATACAACAGTGCAGAGTAATTATGTGCCTAAGAATACCTAGTGGTAGTTTGTGAAGTTTTTAAATATAAAAAATGGGTACATCACACCAACAGTGGGCTGCTACCCTGTTCTATATGATAGCTGCAGGCATAAATAAGTAGATGAGTATTTGAATATAGTACAGTGGTCCCTCGGTTTTCGTGCATCTCCAAACTCGAACATTTATGTAAGTGTATTTTCGTAAGTGCTGTTGCAAGTGTATTTTTGGGGGTCTGAAATAGACTAACTTACGTGACATTATTTCTTAAGGAAGTAAATTCGTTCGGTAATGGCACTTGAGCAACATTCTGGAACAAATTTTCAGCGAAAACCGAGGGACCACTGTATATGTAATTACACATATACACATACATCTACACTCATGTAATGTACACAGTACCACCTGCACATATGTAGTGGTTTATGGAAATAGATATTTCTATATTCCAGTAAAAATAGACCTTAGACTGGGGCAAATGGTGGTTGTTTAACATATTTATAGATGGGGTTGTTGGGGAGAGGTGTGGAATTATAATATGTAGAATCTAATGCAAAGTGAGAGTTGTCATAGTTTTGTTTTGCCAATGACACTATGGTTCACTAGTGACACAGCATAATGCCATGACTAGCACAGTATTTGAAGTACCGTATGTTTCATTCTGACATGTTTGAAGTACGTATATTTTATCATGTTCAAAATATGAGGTAGTAGATTGGTAGACAGCATCTGCCCAGGAAGGTATTACCGTCCTACCAAATGAGTGTGAAATGGAAACCTATAATTGTTTTATATGATGGTAGGATTGCTGGTGTTTTTTTCTGTCCCATAAGCACATAAGATAACAGGTATATCTTGCTACTTATGCTTACACTTAGGTCACATTACACATGCATGCACATGCATATATATTTACACACCTATCTGAGTTTTCTTCTATTTTCTTAATAGTTTTTGTTCTTTTTTATTTCTTATCTCCATGGGAAGTGGAAAAGAATTCTTCTTCCATAAGCCATGCGTGTCGTAAGAGGCGTCTAAAATGCTAGGAGCAAGGGGCTAGTAACCCCTTCTCCTGTATAAATCACTAAATTTAAAAAGAAAAAACTTTTGTTTTTCTTTTTACGTCACCCTGCCTCTGTGGGATACAGCCGGTTCGTTGAAAAAAAAAGATGTTCAAAATATGTTTTGCTGTGATGTGTTTGAAGTTTGTTTCATCTTGAAATGTTGGGTGTATGTTCTGTCCTGATATGTTTGAAGTATGTTTTATCTTGACTTAGTTGAATCATGTTTCACAGGAATCACATTGTTTTATTATGGGGATTAGTTTGTTATATTATGGGGATTAGTTCATAATTATTCATTGAAGTAATATAATTGTTTGGTTGGTGCGAAAGTAAGGATATTATTCTTTTTTTCATCACTTACATATGTATAAATTTTTGCTATCTTATTTGTTTAATTCATTTTCACAATTTTAATGTTATATTTTGTAATGCTAATAAATATAAAATGCTTAAGGGGTGTAAACCACACTAGCGCTTTCTGGGCTGACATAGGTTGGAAATCAATTTTTATTTTCAAAAAATCTTTCGTATTTTTAGCCCCTGACCCCTGCCTTGAGTAAGCTGTCTGTTGACAGATTTTATCTGTTGTATAGCATTCTATAAAGTTTCCTTCCATACTAACTGCTGTATCATTCTATCTTGAGTGGTAGTTTTATAAATTGTATACCCTGTCTTTTTTTTCATTAGATTTCATGATGTTTCAAAAAACTTTTCAAAATACATCTGCATAATCCTTGCACATTTAGGCATGAAACCATTTATGTTTTGTAGTCTAATGATGAATATGCATATTTTCAATTACACTATTCATATGTCAGATAACAATTGTTACAGCATACATGTCCTTAATTCCCTGAGAAAATGTTAAATTGTCTAATACAATCAGAGTATACATATCACATCTGGTATTAGATAATGATAATCAAAGTAAGAAAATACCAGGATAAGAATATTGCATTAATTCATAAAATACTGTATTCAAACATTTTCCTGATAAACTTAACATATTCATCACTGAACTGCACACACTGGCAAAAAGGGTAATAACACAATTGCAAACAAACCACAGTACGGGTGGGGTTTGAATCCAAGGCAAGTGAGTCATAAAACTAAAGGCCAGTGCATAAGCCACTGGGCCAGCTGGCTACAATAAGATTCATCCAACTAGGTGTATTTATACACCAAAGGGAGGTTAGCATGGGCCCCACTGTGACTACAAATGCAAATTTTTACAGATGAATCTCCCACCAGCGTGGCTGGCTAGAGTTAGCCACAGTCACACTGGTGAGAGATTCATCTGTAAAAAAATTGCATTTGTGGTCACAGTGGGGCCCATGCTAACCTCCATTTGGTGTATAAATATATACCTAGTTGGATGAATCTTATTGTAGCCAGCTGGTCTAGAGTTTGATGACTCACTGACCATAGGTTCAGACCCCACCCGTTCCGTGGTTTGTTTGGAAGAAAGAGTCAGCTAAGTGTTAATTCAGGTAATGGAATGTTGGTTAATCGTGCAATCACTGTATTTCCAAAACTACCACTTGGAATGCAATGCAAGGTGATATGCAAGGATGCATTATAGTATGCTATATCATGAGGAAATGTACTACTCTTGGCAAAATCGTCACATATTTATCTGGGGTATGTGCCACTTGGCCAAGGTTACCTAACTGCTTGGATAAAATTTTGTATATGTTGCTCTTACTTTGAATGAATCTAACAACAGTCCATGCCGGTAGACAGGTGGGTAACTATATAATGATAAGTCATATTGTTTTCATGGAATGTGTGGAACTGGAAGAGCTTTGGAGCTTAGTATTGCTTCCATAAAATTAGAGAGCATGTAGAGTGAATAAATTGGTATTAAACATAGATTCTTAAAGACATTTGCTGGGATGAATGAGTGTCAGTGGAGCGTAGATGCATTAGCGTATGATGTGGAACCTTTTTAATTAGAGCTACATACAGACAATACAGTATTACATGCAAAGCTTACATTAATTATATATCTATTTATATATATTGGATGCACTAATGTAAGGGGGTACAAATTAAAGTTACTTTTCTTGTGAAAATCTAACTCGTGTACTATATTTGTGAGCTGTGTTTATAACACTGTATTCTTATATACGTACTGTATTATTCAAATGACATCTTTTTAGATTAGTTGAATGTTGAATGACAGATAATAGCTAATTGTTGTTTTCAGCAAAGATGGAAGATTGATATGTGTCTGATAAGCTGACAGTGGAGACAGAAACTTAACATAGTATGCTGAAAGTGAAGAAAGTGAGTATAGTGTACAAGTTCGGAGAGGTTTACACTAGTGAAGTGAATAGCAAACAGAAAGAACAAGTACTGAAATGAATGGTTTTGAAAAAAATATAGAATGAAACTGAATTATTAGAGATTATGGGTTATAAAAATTTTCATTATTTAAATATATGTATTATGTGCAAAATATAAAGAAGTGCATTTCCATTCAAAGCAGGGTAGCCCATGCAAAAATCTTCTTGAAACATACCAAGATCCCGGTCTTCTAGATATCTTCAGTTCAACAACAATCGTTTGCAATGCTTGAGATACTTATTCTTGCTGTTGATGTGTTAATCAAATTTGTGAAACAAGCTTTTTCTGAAGAAGTTGTACTATATAAAAAAAATGGTCATTACCATAAGAGAAAAGTGAATGTAGATAACTGTAAAAACTGAATGAGGAAGAAGTGCTGTAAGAGAACACAGTACAAGATGAAAGATAGGAAAACAGACCTTATTCCTTCACATTGAGAGCATGTGTGGTAGTCACCTAGCAGTGTCGCTGCTGTATGAATGTGATAAATGGAGAAAAACCATCAGCCATATTGCCTGTACTTCATATACGTGCATCAGTGTGCCTGTGGGCAACCAAGGCTGCTCAAGAATGGCAAAAACCTAGGAGCATATGGAGTAAGGTTAGAAAGTTATGTAATTATGTGTATGGAGTAAGGTTATGCATATGGAGTAAGTCAGAAAGTATATTATGTGATTATGTGCATGGTCTAAAGCAGGGGTTCCCAAACTGTGGTAAATAAAGGGGTTTTTAGCATTACACAATTGAGTAATAATTTTTTGTGTTGTCATTGTCATCACTGATTTATTGTTAATTTATTTTTGTTGAGTATTTTATAGACAATAGTAAAGTTCCAAAATATTGGGGCATATTGGCCATAGCATTTTCCATAATGTTCCTTAGTAAGCATAGATTCTTTGTTTTGTACATCTTAAAGACTAGTTTTTTGCTAGGTTCTTTTTTGGATGAGGACCTCATAGTGACTGTCAAAAACAGTACCCAAAATTGAAGCTCTGGCTCTAAATCAACAGGCACTTATTTTACAGTGAATTTCCCAGTGAGCTGAAGCAATTTAATATTTCCTGTCCTGGTTAACTGTTTGTAGTCTATGCCTGATTAACATCTTAATTTAAAAAAATGTGTATTCTTTCTTTTCTAATATGAAGATATTAATAATTGTTATCACAATAACAATTTATATATACTGTGCAAGGCTTTTGTTTTGCAAATTTATTTTTTCCCTATAGGAACTGTACTATTGTACGCAAATTTATATACAAATAAAATTTAGGTGTATATTATACTATCTGAATGTGTTTCTCTAAGACATTTGTAAAAAATAAAATTCACATCTGTATAAAGAGGCATGTGGTTGATAATACAAAAGGCCAAGAGGTACACGATCGACAGAAGTTTGGGAACCACTGGTCTAAGGACTGGTATATTTGCATTACTTTTAAACATTGCTCGTGTAATTGGTTTCCTCTCATTTCATTCGAGGAGATGCTTTGATGCTGATGAAGGACTCCTGATTCAAGGAATTGGAGATAACCCTCCCCTTCCTTGAATCAAACTTGATTATTTCCCCTCCCTCACCCTCCTATTTCAAGGTGCTACATGACCCTCATGGTTTTAGCTCTTCCCCATGAATATCAATTCGTCTCTTCAGCCCCAGCACTTTCCCTGTACTTGAGCAATTCCTTCATCGTTATATCATAGCACATTTTCTATTTCCACACAGTAATGTCCTCACTCCAGTTCAGCTTCCTCTTCCCTCATATAGGTCTAACTTCTGTGAATCCTCTTTCTTTTGCACACTCATTTCCCTACTCAAACAACCCTCTCTTTACTCATTCAGTTGCTAGGGGTCTCTATTTCCCCAATCCCTATGGATTCCCACCCCAAAGATCCTGGAGATCCCTATTTTGCCACAATATTTTTATTGCTGTAATTTTTATTTGCAGTAAGTGGAACAGAATTCTTCCTCCGTAAGCCATGCGTGTCGTAAGAGGCGACTAAAATGCCGGGAGCAAGGGGCTAGTAACCCCTTCTCCTGTATATATTACTAAATGTAAAAGGAGAAACTTTCGTTTTTCCTTTTGGGCCACCCCGCTTCGGTGGGAAACGGTCGACGTGTTGAAAGAAGAAAGAAGAATTAGCACTGAATGACTTTTAAGGGAATGCTTTCTATGAACATGATAGATAAAATATAATTATGTAGCAAACACAAGGATGATGAGTGCTTTTCAAATTTTGCAATTTGTTTTATAATTCAGGTTTGAGTTAAAATAGAATCCTCTTTTGTTTTCTATTAGTGCTCACACTGTACAAAATACCATCATCAGTACTGCTAAATTTCATGTTGGAGATGGCTAACCTTCACACACACTTGCTACCAAACAGAAAGGCAAATTTTTGTGGGATGATCACTTGAGTCAAGGATTTAAATGCTGAGTAGCAAGCTAGAGTTCAAAATCATAACTTTTATAACCAACCTTCAGTTGAGTATAAATACACTTACATCATGATTACATATATTAATTCCATCTGAAGGATAAAAGTGGCATTTTCTGGCCAAAAAGCAGTTTTTTCAGTTTAAAATTCCTTCATCCTGAGCAAGATATGATTATTAAGCAACATTTATTCATTAGCTTTCTTTATTTTGTTACTTTATTAGATTGTTTGCTAAGAATTTTCTTGCAAAATTTCATGTAATATTTTTCAATCTAAAAGGTATTTTAGAATATGCAGTTATAATGTGTACAGTGCTATCAGTCTGAAGGAGGCGTGGGGACATTGCAGTTTGAAGAGTCATCAGAACTGTAATGTTGGCATGTCTCTGGCAAGACAGTGATAGAATGAATGATGGTGACAGCATTTCTTTGTATATGGGTTACCCTACCTCGGGAGATGGCTGGTGTGTTAAAATAAGCTATAATGTCGTTTAGGTAGGACAATTTACTGAGAAGGGAAAATAATATCTTTTAACCCTTAAACGGTCCAAACATATATATACGTTCTTACCGCTACTGCCCCGAATATTTTGAAAAAAAAAAATTATAGAAATAAAGAGCACATTTTTTAAGTGTTATAGGATACAAAAAAAATTTAGGGTCAGTAGTTACCGAGGTATGAGGCGGAGAAGTTGGCACTGGATGCTCATTTGTGTTCTGATAATTACAATTTATAGTAGTTATTGTACTCAAATAATAATAATAATGATAGTGCATAATAATAATAATAATTATGATAGTGCATAATAATAATATAATAATGCTAGTGCATAATAATAATAAATAATGATAATAATAAAGTTCCCTTGAAGCATTATGTAAGATGTGTGTCACTGCCTTATCTTATCTCTTCTAATGACTGGTGACTTTTGATGAGGGGTGAGCGTAGTCTTATCTTTTTTTATCAGTCCAGTAATTACAGTGATGACATTTGATGAGCTTACACTGCTTCGCTTTATTTGTTACGCAAACCTGGTCTGTCTGTATCTGTCTGTCTGTATGTCTGTCTGTCTGTATGTCGTTGCCTTTCTGTCTGCTTATCTCAGAGAGTAGCTCATGAACAAACTGGTATTACACAGATCACAAGCACAGTATAGCACTTTGGATTTTTTTAGTTATCCTAGGTAATTTACACTAGGTATAATTGTATTTATGTATGTGTTTCTGTGAGATAAGAGACAGAGACAAAGAGACAGATAGATACAGACAGACAGACGGAGATAGAGACAGCCAATCAGGTACCCAGCTGGCTAGCCAGCCTGCCGACATAGTTTTCCACTTAAAAGGGGAATGTTAATATGACATGACATCAGTGAATCCTTGGTGTTTGCCTCACTGTTTTCTCTAGCTGGTGCTCAATTTAACTGGTGCTCCCACAAGGTACTAAGTGGTCCCAGATTTTTTTAATATGGCACACACCGAGTGTTAAGACCCATTCTATGCTGACCAGTCATATCTGGCCAATCGTGCCAAATTTGGAGGCAGGAAAAATAAAACGTAAATAGTATACGTTTGGGGCAGTAGCGGTAAGATCGTATATATACAGTGGTCCCTCAGTTTTCGCCGAAAATTTGTTCCAGAATGCTGCTCAAGTGCCATTACCGAACGAATTTACTTCCTTAAGAAATAATGTCACGTAGGTTAGTCTATTTCAGACCCCCAAAAATACACTTGCAACAGCACTTACGAAAATACACTTACATAAATGTTCGAGTTTGGAGATGCACGAAAACCGAGGGACCACTGTACATTTGGACCGTTTAAGGGTTAATGATTACAGTTTTTCTGGTCAGATTAATTAGTAGTATCTTGATAAATATTAGGTTCATGGTAGATCATTTTTAAAAGTACCACCCTTTTTTTTATAGAAATAAACATACAGGATGTTGAATAATTATCTATAAGTAGGGTGTGTAAAGGTAGAAAGTTGAAAGTGAACATAGATAAGAGTAAGGTGATGAGGGTATCAAACGATTTAGATAAAGAAAAATTGGATATCACATTGGAGAGAGGGAGCATGAAGAAGTGAATGTTTTCAGATATTTGGGAGTTGACTTGTCAGCAGATGGGTTTATGAAGGATGAGGTTAACCACAGAATTGATGAAGGAAAAAAGGTGAGTGGTGCGTTGAGGTATCTGTGGAGACAAAAAACGTCATCCAATTAGGCAAAGAAGGGAATGTATGAAAGTATAGTGGTACCAACACTCTTATATGGGTGTGAAGCTTGGGTTGTAAATGCTGCAGCAAGACGGCGGCTTTAGGCAGTGGAGATGTCCTGTCTAAGGGCAAGGTGTGCTGTAAATACAGTGGTACCTCGGGATACGAACTTAATTCGTTCCAGAAGGCTGTTCAAGTGCCGGGGTAGGGGTCGTCCTAGAAAAAGTTGGAGTTAGGGGGTAAAGGAGGTTTTGTGGACAAGGGGCTTGGACTTCCAGCAAGCATGCGTGAGCATTTTAGATAGGAGTGAATGGAGACAAATGGTTCTTGGGACCTGACGAGCTGTTGGAGTGTGAGCAGGGTAATATTTTGTGAAGGGATTCAGGGAAATCAGTTAGTTGGACTTGAATCCTGGAAATGGGAAATACAATGCCTGCACTTTAAAGAAGGGGTTTGGGATATTGGCAGTTTGGAGGGACTTCTAAACTGTCGTATCTGAGTGCCTCTGCAAAGACACTGATTATGTATGGGTGGTGGTGAAAATGTTTAATGATGAAAGTTTTTTTTCTTTCTTTCTTTATGGGTCACCCTGCCTCGGTGGGAAACGGCCGACATGTTAAAAAAAAAGTAGATAATATAACACACGTAAATATCTTCCTAAATCTTTACTGCCAGTAAGCCAGTGGTCAGTGCTGCCATGGCGTGATGGGCCATTTTTTTGTGTATCCATAGATACCACTGTGCTACACTTCCCTACCATATGGCTGGTACCACTGAGATCATATGATAATGAAGACTTGTGCTAGGTAATGTTTCTCTGGCATAACCAGCTGATTCATGATTAGAAAACAGTGTTGTCTAATACAAAAATGAGGTCATTATCTTTTGGGCTATAAACAGAAAATGATGTCTTGTATACAAGCAAAATTTGTTGTTCATCAATCACTTGTGAAGAGTGACGGTTTACTGTTAAAATATAACTGAATTGTTTTCTTCAACATGGTAAGCAAGTATGTAAAAGTTTCTCAGCCTCTTGACTGACTCTCATCTCATAGTGTGAATACTGAATAGGAGCATTGAGCTGTATTGTCTTTTATGATTGATCCATGTGTATGTTATTCATACATAATGTTCATGTCTTGTTAAATTGTTTCTTTTATGAATTTAAAATTGTCTTTTTGGCATAGATATTTGTATGTCCTTTGAATAATTAAGTAGGAGACAAGCTATTGATATTTACTTACCATATGTATTGTATAGCTAATATCTAAAAGATTGTGAAAGATGCTTATACAAAATAATTCCTTTATAACTTTTTGAACCACTATTTGTTTTACCCTCCACCAGGTATTTGCGTCGAGTAAGTTCAAGTAGTGTAGAGTTGGAGAGTGAAGGAGAGGAGGAAGAGCCCCTTTCCAGCCCCCAGAGCCCCTCCAGCCCCTCCACCACAACAAACTCCACAACACCTCGAAACGAGTCACTCTCCTCCCTCTCACACCCAGAGACACACAATCCCTGGCTTCAGCAGTGCCATCAGACAACTCTTCACAAACTAAAGCAAAAGTCTGATCCATCTAATGTTGTCGGTGAGTTAATATTCAATAAGAATTTTGAGTTCAAGATATTTGGTAATACAGTAGAACCCCTATATCCACTGATTTGGTTTCTGAGGTTTCAGTTATCCATGGTTTACTGTGGCCAAAAATACCTCTTAATTTTACATAATAATGGCTCCAAAACGCAAAAGTAGAAAAGCTGGCAGTTCTTCAAAACCTAAGAGAAGCCGTGAAGTGCTTCCCATCTGTGAAAAAGTGATAATTCAACAACTCTTCACAAACTAAAGCAAAAGTCTGATCCATCTAATGTTGTCGGTGAGTTAATATTCAATAAGAATTTTGAGTTCAAGATACAGTGGACCCTCGCTATTCGAACACTCCAAACTCGCTCTTTTATGTAAGTTTATTATTGTTAGTGCTTTTATAAGTGTATTTTTGGGGGTCTGAAATGGACTAATCTAATTTACATCATTCCTTATGGGAATAAATTCGTTTGGTAACAGCACTTGAACAGCATTCTGGAATGAAGAATGTTCGAATAGCGAGGGTCCACTTTATATGGTAATACAGTAGAACCCCCATATCCACTGATTTGGTTTCTGAGGTTTCAGTTATCCATGGTTTACTGTGGCCCAAAAATACCTCTTAATTTTACATAATATTGGCTCCAAAACACAAAAGTAGAAAAGCTGGCAGTTCTTCAAAACCTAAGAGAAGCCGTGAAGTGCTTCCCATCTGTGAAAAAGAGATAAGTGCATAATTTAACAATTAAACTTTATAATAGATATGTATATAGGACTTTGTGTAAAGAGGCTGGCTTTGGTTGCTATGGGCCAGTAAAATGGTACCCACCTTTTTACATAGATGATTGTACTAGCACTGAATAACCCAAATAGGTTGCACTGAATAAGCCAGGCGGGTTGACCACTTCACTTTTAAGACATACAGTGGTACCTCGAGTTACGATGGTCCCCAAAATCGCCCTTTTATATAAGTTTATTTTTTTAAATGCTTTTGTAAGTATATTTTTGGGGGTGTAAAAGGACTAGTCTATTTTACATTATTCCTTATGGGGATAAATTCGTTTGGTAATGGCACTTGAACAGCATTCTCGAACGAAAAAATATCGTAACTCGAGGTACCACTGTATTTGGTATTTATCGCAATCAAGTGGATAAGTCTTTCCATTTAAGCACCATTCAAGGGATGTTCCTTGATACAAGTGAAGGGGCTCTTAGTCAAAGACTTGGACCTGTCTTCCCTTTCCTTGAATTGAACATGATTTCCTCCCACTACCCTAGGCACTGTATTGACCCCTATGGGTTTAGTGCTCCACCCCATGAATGTACTAATGTTTTTTAACATGTAATAATTGTTTGGCCAAAAATTTTGGGTGCTTCGTTGTGAATCTTTAACATTGGACGGTATCTGAAATGTCTGGGACATTTTGTACATGGGTGACTCCCATTTAGAATGATGAAGTTACAGATGTAACAATACCTCAAACATGTATGGATTATCCTTCAGATATATGCAAATAATTAAGCATAACATAAAGTTAGTATACTCTTCAAAGCTAGTGAATTGAAATATTAGAATTTAGAGGCAAAATTTTGGCCAAATTTGTGGGTCTTAAACTACCGAAATACAAAATTAGAGGATACTAATATTTTGTGGCATATTGGTAGTCTAACAGTTCCCATTTTTCATTTAAGTTTGTTAACATTTCCTGGCCTTAAAATGTTAAAATAATATGTAGTTATACAGTATATGAAGATGTTTTATTTGAAAAATGTGTGTGTGGAATTAAAGACAAGCTAACAAACAGCCATTTTTTATGTACCTAAATGGCAAAATATGTTTGACAGATAGAAAATGTCGTTGATTAGTGAAATTGTCATTTTTTTGCTTAATTCCTTCAAGGGAATGCCTCCATTTTAGCGAAGAGTTCTTGATCAAAGGAATTGGTTACTCTTCCCTTCGTTGGACCAAACATGACTATCTCCCATTCCCCAGGTGCTATATGACACCTACTGGTTCAGTGCTTTCTCATGACTATAGTACAGTACTCCAATAATAATGTATATGACAGTACTTTGTAATTTTCTTGTATGAAAGTTGTCATTTTATTCTTTAACCCTTTGGGGGTCCAAGGGGTCTCTCTGAAACTCGTTCTCAGGGTCCACGAATTAAAAAAAAAAATTATTATGAAATGATAGAGAATCTTTTTCCGATCATAACGCCACAAAAAATATGAAATTTGATCAAAAACTAACGTAATTATGCTTTTGCGAAGTTAGCGGTATCCATGACATTTACGCATCGGCGATTTCGCCCACTTTGAGCCCTATTTTCGGCAAATTCAAATGTTTCAGTCTACTAAAATTATAGCTATTTCCCTAGAACTCCATTTCTTCTATCGATTGAGTACAAGAAACTGTCTATTTACCAATTTCAACTACCCAAAATAGTGGTCAGAAAATGGCAATTTGGCCAATTTCACACAAATTTCAAACGATGCCAATTTCAAAATAGGGTCCATAATAAACAAGGCAGACATTCCTGGCACTAAAATAACATCTTCTCTGTTCATTAGTCACGTCTCCAGGCCCCTCTTACATTACTTTTGCTTTCCATTTTGAATTTTTATTCTCACAAAAAATAGAAGATTTACTGTTATGTATACACCTGCATCATTGTAAAAATGGTATAAATAATATCAGTGCACTTGTGCAAGAATATTAGACTCTCCAGTTGATGTGTATTGGACGCATGGTGTGATTTGTTTACTCTTGAACATCGGCCAAAATCGAACATTTTCGCTACTTTGCGCTCAGTTTCAAGGTACTTGTTATCGTGAAACCAGTCAAAATCATCTCTATTTCTGTAATATATCATCTATTCTATAAAATGAGACTAAGAAAACGAGAATACAAGCATAAATACCATATGAAAATAGACTGCAAAGTCGCTGTTTTAAACCAAAAACACGGTCAGAGTTTTTTTTTCCTCATTATGCACTGTGTGGTGCAGGAATTTTTTTATACTGCACACACTGACCACAAAGACCCATTCTATCACATCTAGGCCTAACAGCCTGTTTCTGCTTGATTTGAGGGCGCTAGAATTTAGGCGTACTAGTACGTCAATAACTCCAGGGCGTAAGCCATACTAGTATGACCAAAACCCCGAAAGGGTTAACAAACCGGCTGTCTCCCACCGAGGTACGGTGACCCAGCAAAGAAGAAACACATTCATCATCATTCATTCAATTGCTGTCTTGCCAGATGTGTGCTGACACTACAGTTCAGTAGCCTTCACATTGTCTTGTGTTAATACCTATGTTTTATCAACAGTGAATACTGTGAATAATATAAAAGTGGTACAGTAGAGCCCCACTTATATGGCAGGTTAGGTTCTAGGCTACTGCCTTAAAGCGGAATGACATTTTTTCCACTTAAAATGCATATAAATGCCAGACAACAAATTTACACTAAATTATATTAAGTTAGTAATAGAACTAGGGATTAAAAACACAATAAAAAGTAAAATACACACACAGTACACCCATTACTTAAAATATTTGTACAGTCTTAATGTAGGGTGAGGGGTGAGTCATTTATTTGTAGGAAGTCAGGTGTGGGAAGTATGGTAGCCAGCCAGGGCAGCTCACCCCACCCCACCCCACCCACACGTAATATACAACATTTAAAGCGCCCTAGAGAGATAAAATGCATATACAGTACATTCATTAATTACCTTAAAATATTTGTAGTCTTAATGTAGGGTGACATGTGAGTCGTATTTATTTGTAGGAAGTCAGGTGTGGGAAGTATGGTAGCCAGCCAGGGCAGCCCACCCCACCCACATGTAATATACGACATTTAAAGTGCCCTAGAGAGATAAAATGCATATACAGTACATTCATTAATTAAAGGTATACCAAAGTAACAATTTTCTAGTTACCCCCAGTAATATTATAGTGTACACATTTTCTCTGATGTTGGACTAGAGAAAACGTTATTCTTGCTGTCCCTCCTTCAAGTCGCCTGGCTATCACATCTCATATTTATGTTACTTTATTCTACTGTGGGGTGTATTTATCATGTTTATATGTTACGTAATATACGACATTTAATGCGCCCAAGAGATTATTATTATTAATATGGTGTCAAGAGTACAGAGAGACTTAGTAATTTTAATGTGTACCTGCACGCCAGCACAGTGTGTAAGTACAATATTTAGGTACAGGTACACATAAGTACGTACAGTATAATTTCAGAGTACAGTACATATAAAATATGCAATAATTTTAAAACACTTGAAATTTTGGAAAGTTTCAAGACATAAGAGAGAGATGTGCTCACAGAGAATGTAAACAAACCGGGTGGGGGGAGTGCCGTGTTAGAAAGATGGATTGCCGTATAGCGAGTTTTGGTCATAATTTGAAATCGCTGTATTAGCGGAACACCGTAAGACGAAACACCGTAAAGTGTGGCCCTGCTGTATATTGAATTTTATTCTTTACAGATGTCCCTTGCTTCATGCAGTAAATATGCTCCAGGCCCATGGCAATGGCAGCAATTCTAGTCTAATCAAGACCATCAACACTTTAATTATGCATATTAAAAAGGCTTAATACATTTTGCAACCCACACCAATCACATACGACAAATGTATATCGAACATACAGAACTACTGAAACAACTGGGACATCACATAATAGTGCATTAAAGAATATTAATACAGAGTGAGTTCACATTAAGTGGACCAGTATAAAGCAAGGTAAACCTTTACTAAATAAGCATGTATAATTTATAGACAAAAGTGGAGAATATTTAACTTTTCTCTTGATGAACCTGTTTCTTTCCATGTTTCACTATTTCATCTATTGTACTCAACACAATTGTTCCAGTATACTGCATACTATATATTGTATTATATATATTAATGGTATACAAAACTGACAGCAAAAGACTCGGCAGGCGATGTAACATCCCCCCAATGAAAAGCAGGGGTGCCACTAGCACGTTGAGGGACAACACAATAAGTGTCAGGGGCCCAAGATTGTTCAACTGCCTCCCAGCATACATCAGGGGGATTACCAACAAACCCCTGGCTGTCTTCAAGCAGGCACTGGACAGGCACCTAAAGTCGGTACCTGACCAGCCAGGCTGTGGTTTGTACGTTGGACTGCGTGCGGCCAGCAGTAACAGACTGGTTGATCAGGCTCTGGTCCAACATGAGGCCTGGTCACAGACCGGGCTGCAGGGGCGTTGACCCCTGGAATTCTCTCCAGGTAAACTCCAGGTAGATGAGTGAGACATATGTGCAACAGTTGTGTATGATTATTGTGATGTTTTGCCACCAAGCGGCTTTATCAATCCAACACTGGTGACTATTGGTGAAGGAGTAAAATATATTGCAAATCATACATCTCGATACATGTTTCTTGATATGGGAACTGAACTATCCTAATGCACCAGTCATTTTAATTTTGAAAAAAAAAAAAGGTAGGACATGGGGAATAGACATGAACCACATTTTCACATGATAAAACTAAAAAACTAATAAGAACTTTTCTTTCCAGAATGCATAATGTTGGAAAACCTGACCTTCAAATTCCGATATCCTTGTGTACTAGACCTGAAGATGGGAACCAGACAATACGGGGATGATGCCCCTGAGAGTAAACGCAAGAGTCAAACTGCCAAGGCGGCTAACACAACAACAATAACATTAGGAGTCAGATTAGCAGGCATGCAGGTATTAAACATATATTATAATTGTAAAATTACAGCAGAATAATTAATTATTAAATTAAATTTTACTGAATTTAATTTTGTTAAATATGATTATTTAGAGATTTTCAAATTTAGACACATTTTTTCAATATATATTGTGACATTAATAAAGTTTCTGGTGTCATAAGAATATATTTGTTGATACATTTACAGTGGTCCCTCGGTTTTTGTGCATCTCCAAACTCGAACATTTATGTAAGTGTATTTTCGTAAGTGCTGTTGCAAGTGTATTTTTGGGGGTCTGAAATAGACTAACCTACGTGACATTATTTCTTAAGGAAGTAAATTCGTTTGGTAATGGCACTTGAGCAGCATTCTGGAACGAATTTTCGGCGAAAACCGAGGGACCAATGTATAATTAAAAATGTAATGATTATTATTGATGTTTGAAAGAGAGTGCAATATTAATAAAATTGACTTGCCAATACAAAAAAATAAGGTACAATTGATATTTTATAATGGAAGCAAAAATGTGAAGGGGGACCATTTGATAATTTTTTTAGTTTTGTGACTGCTGATAGAGATTATATATGGTACTGTGTAATCAGTGAATTATAAAGAACATAAGTAGTTTGAGACCTAGTAAAACTCACATTTTTTAGATAGTATTTGGTATACTCGGCGGTAATCCATGAATCCATGTGTCTCATCCCAGTTTGGCTTATTCAGCAAAGATCATGTGGCCAATCAAGCTGAACTTCTTTTTTACAGCCTCGGAAAAACTCTCAAGAAAAAATAGTCAAGTAGAAGTTTCTTCCCTCACAAAATAGCTTAATGGGTTACTAGTTTACTCTTCAACTTTGAAGTCTGTTCTCAGATACTCTACGTGTATATCAGTCATTCACAAGATTTCATCAGCAACATAGAGTGCCTGAGCTATGAGACGTGAAAATGTTGAGCTTTAGTGCTGACTGTCTCTAATAAAATTCTTGTTGACAATGTGGTCAGTTTCTTAGAGAACACATTGCCTCGATACCAATGTGAACTAATGCTTCCTGTTCCCAAAACCATTGCTCTCACCAAGTTTTGTCAGTGTGTTTTCTTTCAATGATGAATATTTTCACCACATGAATGTAGAATGGGCATTCTACCCTCATCTGTACTCTCCAACCTATATATGGAATTCTTTGAAAATACCATACAGTATTACTGTATCAACAATTAGGCCTCAGGATATGGTATGATACAAATATGCTGACAACATCTGGAAGAAGGAATGGGAACTGTTTGATACATACTTTGAAAAACTCAGTGATTTAGTTCCAGCAATAAGTATAGAGGGAGAGAAAGATAGTAAACTATATTATGAGAGGAAACCCATCATCAGAATTCACTTTGCTCTTTGTCTCTGATGAGGCATACTAGTTAACATCCTGATCAGCCTAGCTGTTGTGTAATTAAATTTTTTTGAACGGTGCTGTGTTAAGCAAAATTTGAAGATATCAATTTTTGTTTTCATTTAGTATTTGGTTAATATTATTGCTAATACTGTAATGACTTTACTTGCAGGTCTACAACAAGGAAAAGAAGTGTTATCATTGCAGGAATAAATATTATGGACAGAAACTTACGGAAGAGGGTTTTAAAGAGACTTTATGGCAGTTTCTTCACAATGGTCACAGAGTTCGACTTGATATAGCTGAATCAATAATAAGCAAGTTAGAAGAATTAAGAGCTATTATATCTAAACTAGACTCAGTTCGATTCTTTACCTCATCTTTATTAATTATTTATGATGGATACGACCCATACAGTGTGAAACTTAATCAGCGAGAGAGAGAGTGTGAGAGAGAAAGGGAGACCAAAGATGTGGACACAAATCGGGTCAAGAAGCGGCCAGATTCTCGAGCAGATGATGGAAATTCTCCTCGGGATAATTGGCCATCGAAGGAATCCTGTCCACCCAGTCTAGGGGCTAAGCATCCTGCATATATGCGTGATACACCAACTACGGGTGGAGGGAAGGCCCCCAGAGAGCAGATAAGTAGGAATGAAGGGGAGCCTCCATATAAAGCAAAAGGCAGACATCGAAACAGGAACTATAAACCTCCAATTGACATACGCCTCATAGATTTTGCCCATGCCACTCACAAGGGCATGGGCGACTCCAAAGTTTACAGTGGGCCTGACGAAGGTATAATGCTTGGTCTTGAAAGTCTTGGCAAAATATTTACTGATATTAGAGAAACCTTTGACCATTGACACTGACATTTTCACAAGACCTATTTATTCTAGGTCTTTTAAATGTGTTTTTGTCTATGTTAGACATCACATATTCAGATTCATCACATATGAATATTTCAGTATGTTGTGTATGTGCAAATGTAGTTGTACATTTATTATTCCATGTCAGAAAGATGGTTGTATATAGGGTACCCTTTAAGGGGATTCCTTGATGGTGATGTAGGGCTCTTGATTCAAGGACTTGGAGCTACACTTCCCTTCCTTGGATCAAATCTGATTACCTCCCATTCCCCAAGCGCTGTATGACCCCAGTGGGCTTAGCGCTTCTCCATGATTATAACAATAATGTACATAGGGTATCCCAACTTCTATATTCCTTCAAAAAGATTATAGATGTAGCAACCCATGGCATAGGCAACTTTGAATAATTTTAATTGTATTGGTTAAAATCTCATAATCTGTAAATTCATGGTTGTCCATCAGCTCAGTGCAGTGCCAAAGCACCATCAGTCCTAAATTGTGTTTCATGAGGGGGGAGCAATAAACGGTTAGACTGAGGACGTTTGCAATAATCCTTAATAATTTAGGTGACACACGATAGGTCCCAGTCCACTGCATAATTGTAATAATAATTCTGTGATTGAGGTTAATTTATTTTGTTGGACTAGATTAGAAATACAGTAACAAATTTTAAATAATTTGGTTGTTCACCACTCGAGAATCTTATTCGCTCTTTCACTTCTTACTCCAGTTTTCTTAAACTTCTACTTTTTTTCCTCCTCTTTCCTTCCTTAAACTTATACTACCTCTTCTTGTTGATCAAGGGGCACTTTCAGCTTTAATCATATTTACCTCATTTAGCATGAGTTTCATGCAGAGGATATACTGTATTTAAAATTCAGATTTTATCTGGTGAATTTCTTGTACAGTGTCTTGTAAAATAAATATATGTACACACACATACAAACATACTGTATATATACTGTATACAGACATACATGTACATATATTTGAATACAAATTTTAAAGAGTGAGGACCAAAGAAAAATAAGTAAATGTGATTTTTATTGGGTGAAAGATCCACCATATTGTTGCCAACTTAACGCAAAATAAATATCAAAAGGAAGGGATTGTATGACCCCTTCACCTTGAAAGCAATAAATTATGGCAGCTACCCCTTGATGCAAAGTCCTTTATGTACATTGTTGGAGGATTACGATCTTCATTGTTGTCTGTGCTAAGTGGACTTTGACTCCAACTTTGACTCCCTCAGGCTGGTCGTGACATACGGAGGCTAAATTAAGCACTGCACAGTGACCTGTTTTTTTTTCCCCAACTTGCCTGGAACTTGAGCATGCCTGTGGAGCTGCAGCTCTAGGGAGGCAAAAGTCAAATGGAAAGTTCATGGTGGGCTTTCTGAATGTTTGCTAAAGCTTCTCGACTTCTGCTGATACATCTGCCTCTTGTTTTTCCAGATAGTGTGATGCAATGGGACTTATTGGATATGGTAGTATTTTCACAGCAGTTATATGCACTTGCTGCTATATTTTGCATTGCTTCTCTTCCCACTTCTCCTTTTGTTGTATTCCCCAAGCACTGTGTGATGCCTATGGGTTTAGTTCTTTCCCTTAAATGTAATAACTGTAATAACAGTAATGTAGCTTCTATAAATAACAAAAAAAGGCACAATACCATGACTAGAACAATACACAAATAACCCACATATAGGAGAGAGGAGCTTATGACGATGTTTCGGTCCGATTTGGACCATTATGAATGGTCCAAGTCGGACCGAAACATCATCGTAAGCTCCTCTCTCCTATATGTGGGTTATTTGTGTATGTAGCTTCTATCAGTGCCACATCCCATTGTCTTTCACATTCAGTGCTAAGTATCATTTCTTCAGCAAGCACAAAGACATTGTCTTTTGCTTGGTTCCTGGTCATATTTTGTTCAGGGTAATAAACTTGTAGACTCCTCTATATGTTCCTCAACTCAGGACCGATCTGTCTTTTGCAAGGATCTGCAAAAGACTGATTGGTTTCAAAATATTCAGGATCAATGGCATTGTCGTTGGTCTAATTAGAGAACAAGCTGTTTTTGATCAAATCAGTTAGTTCTTAATGAACCTTTCTTAGCTCTCATGTTTAAGAAACAATTCATGTAGGACTACATATTGACCCCACAGACTTTGCACATATCTATCAGATGGAGTGGCACCAGACTTCTGCAACTTGTCAGTTTAGCAACAGTCAAACATCTTTTGATTAACTCTTAAAGTTCCATTTATCAAAGAATGCAGAATTCTTTTCTGTTTATTTCACCAGCAGGGCACCCTCACTTTGCCTGCCCTTCTTTTAGAAAGCCTGGTTTAGCGCTTTCTTTGATTATAATAATTATAATTTTAGAAAGCCCTACTGTTAATGCAGACACATGCTTGACTTTATCTAAAACTAACATGTTATACCAACATTTGCTTTCTTGTGCTGTATAACCCTTATGGGTTTAGCACTTAGTTTTGATTGTAATAATAACTGACTTTCTTGTTAGCTCATTAGTTTGTACTAATTCCTTTTGCTAATACCTCCTTCAGTCTTGTAGCACTTTATGAGCCATATGAGTTTGGTGCATTTTGTGAATACATATAATATGGCAACTAATTATAAATGTTGAGCAGCTCTCAGGGACCCATTGAGTGATATATGCCGAGCAACACCTGAGGTAAGATTGAAAATGAGTGCCAGGAGAGTAGTATTTAGCCTACAAGCAAAACTTGAAAACATTTTGTATCCATTGTGTGCCTTTGTATTTTTTTATTACCAATTCCAGGATGCATCTCTGTCTCATGGAGAGGCACCCAATGCCACTCTGTGTGAATTGTAAAATTCTAATTTCAGTTTGCCATATTCTATTAGACTGTTCCATCCACTAGTGGGCACGCAGAATTTACCTCCAATGTCATCACTGCTCTTAACGCCCTTACTGTATCTTCCCTCGCTGATGTCCCCACTTTTGACTTTTTGTCAGCAACAGCTTTATTACACCACCTTTGATTATACTACCTTTAGCACTCCTCACCGCTCTTCCTAACTCTACCTCTGTTATACTGTTCACCCTCACTAGTCTCGGATTGCAGTGCTGTATGACCCTGGTGGTTTAGCCCTTAGTTTTGATTATAATCCCCTCAAGGTAGGTTCCTTGATGCTGGTGAGGAGCTCTTGATCTAGGGAATTGGATCTGTGATCCGGTTCCCTGAATGGAGTCTGAATACCATTTATCTCCCCCCCATGCGCTGTATAATCCTACGGGTTTAGCGCTCCCCCATGATTATTATAATAATTTGATTATAATAATAATACACGTAATGGTCTCAGATCAAGAATATTACATCTTCAGCCAGCACACCCTACTCTGAGGTGCTGTGTAACCCTTATGAGTTTAGCACTTAGTTATGATAATACATATACCCGAGGGGGAAGGGGAGCCAGAAATGGACATATGCCCTCCAAGTGGGAAATAACAGGCCCATCGTCGTCTAAAT
This sequence comes from Cherax destructor, assembly GCA_009830355.1. Taxonomy (NCBI): domain Eukaryota; kingdom Metazoa; phylum Arthropoda; class Malacostraca; order Decapoda; family Parastacidae; genus Cherax; species Cherax destructor. The sequence goes on along the minus strand of WNWK01004355.1, from coordinate 25,580 downwards.
GGAAACTCAAACACGGCAAGTGCCTACAATCCTACAATAATATCAGCATCCTAGCCTCACGAGCCCATCCATTGTATTGTTTGTATCTCTCTTACTGTTAATGTTTTGTCGTCATCCCTCATGGTTGGTGCTTTGATACTAGTGAGAGGCTCTTGATCCAAAACATTGGACTTTTCCTCTAAAAGAAGGTTCTTTACCCCAGCAAGGTGCTCTTTTTTCAAGTAATAGAACTCGACATTAGTTTACTTAGGTACAGGTATGGACACCTGGTCCAGCAACTGGCTCCTCGAATTTAATCCCGCCAAATGCAAAGTCTTGAAGATCGGGGAAGGGCAAAGAACACTGCAGACAGAGTATAGGCTAGGTGGGCCGCGCTGTATAACCCTTGTGGTTTAGCACTTTTGATTATATGTAATAATAATAGGCTAGGTGGACAAAGACTGCAAACCTCGCTAAAGGAGAAAGACCTTGGAGTCAGTATAACACCAAGCACCCTGTATAACCCCTGTGGTTTAGCGCTTCTATTTGATTTGATTATAACACCATGCATGTCTCCGGAAGCACACAACCAGATAACTGCGGCAGCATATAGGCGACTGGCAAACCTAAGTTTTAGCGTTCCAATACCTTAAAGAATCGTTTAAGACACTGTACACCATGTACGTCAGGCCCATACTAGAGTATGCAGCACCAGTTTGGAACCCATATGGTTTAGCGCTTCTTTTGATTATAATAATATACCCCTGTTGGTTTAGTGTTTTCACCTAAATATAATAATGTTACATCTTATTAGCTGTATAACCCTTTAGCGCTTCTATTTGATTATAATAATAATGTATAACCCTTGTGGTTTAGCGCTTCTTTTGATAATAATAATAATCATACACCCTGAATGCCTTCCATCCCATCCCTTCAGGTACTGTTTAATCCCTACTACCACAGGATGGTAGTACCTCCCTGGGTGGTTGCTGGCTACCAACCTACTCCCACAGGATGGTAGTACCTCCCTGGGTGGTTGCTGGCTACCAACCTACTACCACAGGATGGTAGTACCTCCCTGGGTGGTTGCTAGCTACCAACCTACTACCACAGGTTGGCCAGTACCTCCCTGGGTGGTTGCTGGCTACCAACCTACTACCACAGGATGGTAGTACCTCCCTGGGTGGTTGCTGGCTACCAACCTACTACCACAGGATGGTAGTACCTCCCTGGGTGGTTGCTGGCTACCAACCTACTACCACAGGATGGTAGTACCTCCCTGGGTGGTTGCTGGCTACCTACCTACTACCACAGGATGGTAGTACCTCCCTGGGTGGTTGCTGACTACCAACCTACTACCACAGGATGGTAGTACCTCCCTGGGTGGTTGCTGGCTACCAACCTACTACCACAGGATGGTAGTACCTCCCTGGGTGGTTGCTGGCTACCAACCTACTACCACAGGACGGTAGTACCTCCCAGGGTGGTTGCTTACTACCACAGGATGGTAGTACCTCCCTGGGTGGTTGCTGGAACTACTACCAAGGCCTACCTACCACAGGATGGTAGTACCTCCCTGGTGGTTGCTGGCTACCAACCTACTACCACAGGATGGTAGTACCTCCCTGGTGGTTGCTGGCTACCAACCTACTACCACAGGATGGTAGTACCTCCCTGGGTGGTTGCTGGCTACCAACCTACTACCACAGGATGGTAGTACTCCTTCCACTGGAGTGGTCTGGCTGGCTACCAACCTACTACCACAGGATGGTAGTACCTCCCTGGGTGTTGGCTACCTACCTACTACCACAGGATGGTAGTACCTCCCTGGGTGGCTGCTGACTACCAACCTACTTACCACAGGATGGTAGTACCTCCCTGGTGGTTGCTGGCTACCAACCTACTACCACAGGATGGTAGTATCTCCCTGGGTGGTGCTGGCTACCAACCTACTACCACAGGATGGTAGTACCTCCTGGGTGGTTGCTCCTACTACCACAGGATGGTAGTACTCTCCTGGGTGGTTGCTGGCTACCAACCTACTACCACAGGATGGTAGTACCTCCCTGGGTGGTTGCTGGCTACCAACCTACTACCACAGGATGGTAGTACCTACCTGGTGGTTGCTGGCTACCAACCTACTACCACAGGATGGTAGTACCTCCCTGGGTGGTTGCTGGCTACCAACCTACTACCACAGGATGGTAGTACCTCCCTGAGTGGTTGCTGGCTACCAACCTACTACCACAGGATGGTAGTACTCCCTGGGTGGTTGCTGGCTACCAACCTACTACCACAGGATGGTAGTACCTCTCCTGGGTGGTTGCTGGCTACCAACCTACTACCACAGGATGGTAGTACCTCCCTGGGGTTGCTGGCTACCAACCTATACCACAGGATGGTAGTACCTCCCTGGGTGGTTGCTGGCTACCAACCTACTACCACAGGATGGTAGTACCTCCCTGGGTGGTTGCTGGCTACCAACCTACTACCACAGGAGGTAGTACCTCCCTGGGTGGTTGCTGGCTACCAACCTATACCACAGGATGGTAGTACCTCCTGGGTGGTTGCTGGCTACCAACCTACTACCACAGGATGGTAGTACCTCCCTGGGTGGTTGCTGGCTACCAACCTACTACCACAGGATGGTAGTACCCCTGGGGTTGCTGGCTACCAACCTACTACCACAGGATGGTAGTACCTCCCTGGGTGGTGCTGGCTACCAACCTACTACCACAGGAGGTAGTACCTCCCTGGGGGTTGCTGGCTACAACCTACATTCCACGATGGTTACTCCTGGTTGGCACTACCACTACCACAGGACGGTAGTACCTCCCTGGGGCTGGCTACACCTACTCCAGGACTAGACCTCTGTTTCTGGCGCTAAACCGAGCCTCATTCTACCTTTCCCTTCCGATCATTTACACGCATGCGTGTGTATGCTGCTGAGTAACAGCTCTTGGCCCGACTCTCACTAGCCGCTACAGAACATACCCATCACTACAAATCAACAACACCTCACTACACATCAACAAAACCATCACTACACATCAACAACACCCTCACTACACATCAACAAAACCCTCACTACACATCAACAAAACCATCACTACACATCAACAACACCCTCACTACACATCAACAAAACCATCACTACACATCAACAACACCTCACTACACATCAACAAAACCATCACTACACATCAACAACACCCTCAATACACATCAACAAAACCATCACTACACATCAACAACACCATCACTAAACATCAACACCATCACTACACATCAACAACACCATCACTACACATCAACAACACCATCACTACACATCAACAACACCATCACTACACATCAATAACACCATCACTACACATCAACAACACCATCACTAAACATCAACAACACCATCACTACACATCAACAACACCATCACTAAACATCAACAACACCATCACTACACATCAACACCATCACTACACATCAACAACACCATCACTAAACATCAACAACACCATCACTACACATCAACAAAACCATCACTACACATCAACAACACCATCACTAAACATCAACAACACCATCACTACACATCAACAACACCATCACTACACATCAACAATACCATCACTACACATCAACAACACCCTCACTAAACATCAACAACACCATCACAACACAACAACATCACTACACATCAACAACACCATCACTACACATCAACAACACCATCACTACAAAACAACACCATCACTACACATCATCACTACACATCAACAACACCATCAACAACACCATCACTAAACATCAACAACACCATCACTACACATCAACAACACCCTCACTAAACATCAACACCCTCACTAAACATCAACACCATCACTACACATCAACAACACCATCACAACACATCAACACCATCACTACACATCAACAACTCCCTCACTAAATATCAAAGAAATCATCAATAAGCATCTACAGAATTACACATCAACAACACCCTCACTAAACATCAACAACACCCTCACTAAACATCAACAACACCCTCACTAAACATCAACAACACCCTCACTAAACATCAACAACACCTCACTAAACATCAACAACACCCTCACTAAACATCAACAACACCCTCACTAAACATCAACAACACCCTCACTAAACATCAACACCCTCACTAAACATCAACAACACCCTCACTAAACATCAACAACACCCTCACTGAACATCAACAACACCCTCACTGAACATCAACAACACCCTCACTAAACATCAACAACACCCTCACTAAACATCAACAACACCCTCACTAAACATCAACAACACCCTCACTAAACATCAACAACACCCTCACTAAACATCAACAACACCCTCACTAAACATCAACAACACCCTCACTAAACATCAACAACACCCTCACTAAACATCAACAACACCCTCACTAAACATCAACAACACCCTCACTAAACATCAACAACACCCTCACTAAACATCAACAACACCTCACTAAACATCAACACCCTCACTAAACATCAACAACACCCTCTCTAAACATCAAGAACACCCTCACTAAACATCAACAACACCCTCACTAAACATCAACAACACCCTCACTAAACATCAACACCCTCACTAAACATCAACAACACCCTCACTAAACATCAACAACACCCTCACTAAACATCAACAACACCTTCACTAAACATCAACACCCTCACTAAACATCAACAACACCATCACTAAACTTCAAAGAAATCATCAATAAACATCTACAGAATTATTGCTGCACTTCGTCTACATTCATCATCACAGTCTTCCTCTTCTTCACAACAACAACTCATCCACAAGAAATATTCATCACTATTTTTCACTACCGCAGTCACATGACTAATATTCAATAATTCTAACTTGACTATATAAAATATTTTTACTATTGAGAATATGTCTCCGGGTTTCATCTTAGTAAATCTAAATAAAAATTAGCCGGCTGATTGGAAAAGCTTGAGTGCTCCCTCTCAACACGGTTGCTTCTTCCTCTAAGTCAGTGGCTTAGAGAACAATGGATTGGTTCAAAACACAATCTCGCTGACTTCGCAAGAAGTCCATTGACTCCCAATGGATTCTTCAAAATGAAAAGCGCCTGAAGATTAAAGAACTGGGTTATGGAGGATGCGGTAAGACCCAGCTCTGGAATCTTCCAGGCCATGACGGACCAGTGGTCCTCAAAAACATCTTCGACCCCAATACCCGAGAAAGGGATTGTCTCCGCGAGGCCCAGATCTTGGACACACTCAACGGCGCAGGTGGAGCTCCCAGACTTCTGGGTCTGTCTTCTGAAATAGGATGTTATTTCATGTCTTTTTTGGGGTTGGATGACTTAGAAACTCTCAGCCACAACCAGGAGACAGGCGGGGAAAAATTAGACGATTTGTTTTGGCTAAAAGCCATCGAAAGCGTCATCAAGAACATGACTAGCATCCACAAAAAGGTATTGTTCATCTTGACCTTAAACAAAACAACGTGATGGTCGACAGAACTGACCCTAAATCTCCTAAAACCTCCATTATTGACTTCGGAATGTCAGTCCGCCCAGGCCAGCCTTTGGTTTATGGCGACTACGAAAAGAACCGCGTGGACAAGTTTCTATAGTTTAATCCCTGGAACAGTTACGAAGCTGCTATGGGTCAGCCTGTCACAACAAAAAGCGATGTGGTGGGAGTCGCCCTGCTCATCAAACAGGTTATTGAAATAATGGATCGTCAGCCCCAACAGTTGATGACTCTGGCCCTGAAGGGCCTCAGCAGGGACCCAAAGGAGAGACCAACCTCAAGACCTATCTCCAAACAACACAAAAAATCATTAAACACTTCACAGCCAGATTTGGTTGAGGTTTTTGACTACGGCTTCTGATTAAAAGGAAAAAAATAAAAAATCATACAAAAAGGATTTCTTTTATTTTTTTTTATTTTTTATTTTTTTATATATTAAAAAAAAGGAACTTGAAGAGCAGCCACCTCCATGTGGTAAGTTCTGGGTACCTTGTGTGACTGTGGGTACTTGGACACTCATATGTGACTGTTGCTACATGAGCAGTTGTGTGAGTGTACAATACATTATCAGTTACACAAAGTAGCTGAGAGCTGCTCACACTATATATATTGTCTTGATCTGGAGAATATGTTGATTAGATGGACAATGTATTATCTCTTTCTGGACAATGTATTAACACATTGTTTATGTATAATTTCTTTTGTACAAGCTAACATTCTTTTGTAGTGAGTAATGTATTTTAAAGTAGAAAGTCACAATACCGTGGAAGGAACAATTTATCAAACTCCTTCACTTTGGAGCTTATGGATTTTCCGGACTCTTACCTTCATCTGCGCTGTATAACCCCTGTGGTTTAGCGCTTCTATTTGATTATAATAATAATAATAATTTGGAGAGGATCATTATGAAGACTGAAATTTCTGCTCTTCGCTGCTTCTCTCACCTTCGCTGTTCCATTTCGATCTCATAAACTATGCTTTACTTTCTCTCATCCTAAACGAACTTCCTTTTTTCCCAAACCCCCTTGTGCAAAACATTGGTAGAGGTGGCTATGATTACATCTATAACATTATCTTGTGGATGTTGTGAAGCTCTCCATTCATAATGGACGATCACTCGTAGATGTTATAGAACTCGTAAAGATATAACGTTGTCTCTCCAAGAAAGCATTATATTTTTTTTATAGCTGTTCTCTGTTCGTTAAGAAATCCTTAACTACAGTACAGATGTAGTTAAAATAAAGTAATAGATTAGTATAAGGGATCAGAGAGGATAAATAATCAGAGATGATATGGAATAAAATAATAAAAGGAATCACACCTATGGAATCAGTATGAAGAATCAGAGTATAGGAGGGATTGAGAATAATGTAAGGCATTAGAAAGAATAAGGGATCAAATAGTATAGGGGATAAGCTCAGGAAAAGGTGATCTGGGTCCCTTAGGTGAGGTTATCTTCAAGATGAGTAGTTGTGGTGGTGGTGGTGCAGAATATTTAGTTAATTACTTTACCCAAGTTTTCTCATTTAAGGCATCATCCAAGAATCAACCAAGGCTTCGAACTCTCAGATTATCTTAATCGCATTACAAGTTCCCCAGACACTATATATTCCTTGATGAACTATGTTCCTTTATCAAGTCTTGTAGAATAAGAGTCACCATACCATGGCTGAAACATTTCCTAAATAACCCACAAATTGGAGAAGAATGGTCTGCCACTGATTGTTATCAAGTCGCGAGTGAGAGAAAAGTTGGGAGAAAGTTGAAGTCAAGAACCGTAGAAAGCCTGAAGTCAGGAGGTGGTGAAAGCCTGATGTAAATCAAGAGTTGAGTTTGATATCTTTATTATGCACCCCATACCCATCCTGTGGGCGGTAGTCAAAAGATTACAGAGGTACATAATGGGTCCAGGGACTGGACCTCAAAGTTTGATAGCTGAGCAAGTTACAAAGGTAATGAACTCAGATGGTCACAATCATGACAAGTTACAAAGGTATTTGCAGATTACAGAGGTATATATAGGGTCCAGAGACTGGGCCCCAAAGTTTTGATAGCTGAACAAGGTACAATGGTAATTAATTCACTAGTTACAAGGTAATGAATCATGTAAGTAAATTTACTTACGTCTGTACATGGTTGCACTCATGAACAAATTATAAAGCAATGAGCAATCTATTAGTCTACACCCAGCCACAACTGTAATGAGTTATTGGTGCAAATTTTAATTGTTGGGTCACACACACACACACACATATACATATACACATACATATACACACACATACACACACATACATGAATCAAGAGATAGAGGAAATCTGAAGTCAGAAGGAGCAGAAAGCTGAGATCGTGTCAAGTCATGTACGTTCAGAATATTAGAGTTTCTGTCAGTGTATTAACACACACAGCAGTGTTATGCATGCCAGTGTTTTTCCTGCATCGAGAACAGCAAGCCAGCCCAGTTAATCCAAGCCAGCTCTGCCAAGGAAGCCAGTGTGAAATCTGCTTCCGGTGTGTCTGCACTACTTTGCGTTACCAGTAAAATGCCTGCAAAAGACAACTTTTACCTAGTGGCTTAGTGTGGGTTGATAAGCCAGATAGATTTAAAGAGTGAGTAATGTAGGGAGAGCGGAGTAGTTGTGTCGCTACCACCATCACCCACATATCTCTCTGCTTGTACATATCCAACCACCGCTCACACACCAGGTGAAGAAAGAAGATATTTTGAGCGCCGACGATAAAGCGGAGGATCTGTGAGTCGTCAGAAAGCGCATATTCATTCCAAAGAAGTCGCCTCCTGTGAAGACAGCTATTATGTAGTGGTGCGTGGGTCGCCAGGGACACCCCAGAGTACACACGTAGTTACCCCAGAGTAACTACGCTAACTTTCTTTCACCTCTACACTAGGATTATTTCTGACCTTCAGCAACAGTGTTTTGCTTTATAGACAGTTAATTGTCATTTGTAAGCTTGTATTTAGACTTTAAAAGGCTCAGAGTTTATTTCAGTGGAGTGACTCCTTACAATTTTTAACTAAGTGTAATGCATTCTCCGCTCAGTGTAACTGAACTATTAAATACGCTTACACAATTAAGTTGCTTTTCCTAGTGTTGTGCTGTGTTTCCTAATACATTTTTCCGTTCAGACTGAAACATTACTGCTAAATTCCCAGAACTATTTATATTTCAAATTGCACTATTCATATGTGTTGTTTGTTGTTGAAGGTTTGCCGGTACAGACGGCCCGGGTCTTCCGGCTGTACTTTCAAGGCAGGTGAAATTGCTGACCTAGAAAATGTACAGAGAACCTTCACGGCACACATAACTGCAATAAACCACCTCAATTACTGGGAACGCTTGAATTTCCTAAACCTGTACTCCCTAGAACGCAGGCGGGAGAGATACATTATTATATACACTTGGAAAATCGTAGAGTAATTTGTACCAAACTTGCACACAAAAATCACTCCCTATGAAAGCAAAAGACTCGGCAGACGATGCAACATCCCCCCAATGTTTCTACCCTCGCTGGGAATCGAACCCAGACGACCCTCGCCATGTGAAGCGAGACCTTTAACCACAGTAATATGAGTGCATGTTAAACACGCACTCATATTACTGTGCCTACTATGTGTAGAGAACATTAAACTCCAATATAAACCCTCCTCTCGAACTTCTTGATATCTACAACAGAAAACATCCCTCGTGTCCATCTTACTCTATGTAAAAATGAAATGCACATAAAGATCTTCAAGATCTGGAACTCATTGCAGGTACCAGCAAAAGGTCCCCTGTCTGCCAATCAATTTAGGGCTATACTTAGTTAAAAATCATCTCATCTCCCAAACTTAACAATACCATCACTTTCTTATTTTCCAATGTTTGAAATTATTTAACCAGTTTGGGACAAGAAATCCCGATTAACTTACCACTAAATCAATCTAAAATACACAATTAAAACTGTACTGTTGTAATATTGTAAATTATACTTATTGTAATATTTTTTCTACCCCTTTACTATAAATTTTATTAATTATAATTTTTTCTGCTACCTCTCTTTGTGCAATAATTAAAAAAATACATAATTAAAATGTAAGTAAGTTCTATGTCTAGTTTTAAGTAGTGTGTAATCATTAGGATTAGACTGCCCGAAATGCCCTGGCATACTAGTGGCTTTCTTTGTGCCTAACAATATCTTATAACATGTAAATCTCACATTGTATACCATGCAAAACAATAAATATTTATATTTGTATTCTCTTCAGGGTTACTCTGCCTATGTGGGAAGCAGCCGGTGTCTAAAAAAATGTTTTAACGAAAATGAAAATGTTTATTTCCTTGCAAAGCTTACAATGTTTGGTTTATATATTATAAAATATTAATTACAAAAAAGGCCACTAGCAGGCCTAGGCATTTCGGGCATATTTTCTCAACAAAAGATAAAAAAAAATATTATATCAGTTTTATACAGTATTGTATATATACAAGTGGCTTTAAATATATATCATTGATGTCAGGTAGACCTGTATAATTTGTAAATGTACTTGTAGTAAATAAAGATATTAATATTTTATTTATTATTATTTGAGAAGTATAGTGGCTGAGTTGACTGCTCGCGCAACATTTGAGCAACAGTGAGACATTGATTATATTGGTGTGTGTTGGTTATACCTGTCTTCCTCCAGCATACCCCTGTTAGTGAGGTTATATATTGATGTTATGTCTTCATGGGGGGAAGGGGGTGCCTTTATGCTGGTCAGGGGCTCTTTGATCCCAGGAAGTGGAGCTGACCTGTTTTCCCGTGGAACAGGAATGATTATAGTCTCTTACCCCCTGGCGTTGCATGACCCCCGTGCGGGTTTAGAGCTGCTTCCTGATTATGATAATGTTGTTAACGAAGACTTTATGGTTTCTTGTGGCGGTTTTTAAAATGAAAGTCAGCGGTCAGTGTATTTTGTGAGATTGTCACTATATATTCCATTCTTCCTTTTATTTATATGCCTCCCATACACATGTGTAAGTTCATCTTCAGTTTATTAGTTAATGTTAGGCTAGATACACATAATATACCATAAACATGTGCCGGTAACATTAGTTAGCAGTGTATATGTGAAATTTGTATGTTAGGGTTGATAATTGTAATTTACCAATAATTAGGAACACCAATGGAAATATGACCGTGTTATAATACACAAATAATAATATAACATTGTTTGACTACTGGGTTATCCTAAAGTAAATTTACCCTTCAAGGAAGGTGTCTTGACACGAGTGAAGGGCTCTTGATCCAGGGAGTTGAAGCTTTCTTCATTTCCAGACGCTGTATGATCCCTTAGGGTTTAGTGCTTCAGGCTACAGTTACCGACAACTACTATACGGAACTGATAGATTAGTTTACATTTTTCAATACATAGAACCTATGTACATCATGGAATAAGTAAATGCAGCATTTTTTGTGCAAATTTTAATTTGAGCAGTAAAACTAGGTTAGGGTCAGTTAGGTTACGTTATGTTGTATCTAGTTAAGGTTAGGTTAGATTACATTGTTACATTAGGTTAGGTTATCTAACCTAACCTGAAAACACCGTTGTTAGATATGTCTCTCTCTTTACATTCACACCTTGGTGTGCTGACACTAAAGTAAATGTATCTGTTTTGATTGTACATACATATTCCAAAATATTGATTTACATAAGAAATGATTACTTATTCTGTACTGTATGTAGGTTGTATGTACTGAAAAATGTTTAATAATGACAGTTTCAGTAGTAGTAATTGGTAATTTTTACTGCACTTCCAAATAATTAAAATAAAATAATATGCCCATAACATGTGGCCTCAACACGTGTAAAAAGAAATTGTATAATAATCTTTATTTCTACAAGTACATAATACAGCTTATATAGACCTAGCTGACATCAGTGACATACTCTATAGAACGCCCCTGGTTATGCAGAGCATTTCGGGCAGCTTAGGTTAATCTTGTCCCCTAGGATGCAACACACACCAGTCGGCTAACACTGTACGTATGTAAGTTATATGATGACATAACATAGGTGTCCCATAGCTCGATCGCTACCGCACTCAGCTCACACACTGAGGTCCGGGGTTTGAATCTCCTCCGGTACAGCTGGAAAACATTAGAGACATGTTTCCATAAGACACCTGCTGTCCCTGTCCCTGTTCACCCATCAGTTTAAAATGGGTACCTTGGTGTTAGTCGACTGGTGTGGGTCGCATCCTGGGACAAAACTGACCTAATTTGCCTGAAATTCTCAGCATAACGAGGGGCTTTCTATATACATAGTAGTACAGTGAACCCCCGGAGTTCATTCCAGAATGCTGCTCAAGTGCCGTTACCGAACGAATTTGTTCCCATAAGGAATAATGTAAATTAGATTAGTCCTTTTAGACCCCCAATAATACACTTACAAAAGCACTTACAAAAATACACTTACACAATTGTTTGAGTTTGGAGCATTACGAACTCCGGGGGTCCACTGTATGTCATTGATGTCAGCTAGGCCTGTATACCTTGTACATGTACTTGTAGTAAATAAAGATACGTATTATTATTATATTATACTTAAGGGAAGTGTCTTTATGACATTGAAGGGCTCTTGATGCAGGAAATTGAAGTTATCCTTTACTTTCTTGGATCAATTTTGATTGCCTCCCATTCCTGATTCCCCCTGATGGGTTTAGTACTTCCCCATAAATATAATGATAATCATCTAGAGATGAAAATGAGGTTGTCATGATTGTGCAATGATGTGCAATGTCCATAAAATTAAATGAAAATCCACCATGGTCACCCATCCTGCATTGGAAACTGGTTATCAGGTTTGAACAAAATCAAAATTTAGATATGCAGCATGTACGTATATTAAAATTGGTAATGAGTTATGTTTAAATGAATTTTTTTTATGCATATTGACCATTGAGGAAAACAGTGGTCCTAATATAATTGGTCATATCAGACCTATATAGTATACATTTTTTTTAAATTTATTAAAATTTTTGTGGGTCCTGCAGATTTGTGATGGAGCAGGACCATTCGTGGCCACGAAGCCGCCAAAGATGGAACAGTGATGGTCTGGGTTTGGGTCTGAGGGAAGGGGATACTCAGTCTCCTAGAAGGATGCACCATTCAGGGTCACCTTCACACAAGTTCAGACCTAATAGACCAGTTTGGGATGTAAGTTTGACATAATTTATGAATACTAATGCTTCCATGGGTGACTAAGGTGAGCCTTATATGTTAATTGCCACTGTGGCCCCGGGGCAAGCCTTCATGTTGAAGGCTTAGTATATACAGTATCTGTTATACCGGTATTTATCTGTTAGTGGTTCCTGGGAATATCATTTTTACAGCCTGGTTCAAGACCATGCCTCCCAGTTGATGGTCTAGTACAGTATATATCTGTTGTCCATTATACTATCTATTAATCGTTTCAGTGATCATTGTCCCCATAGCTCAATCTCAGACCAGGCATCCTAAATTGGAAATGAAATACTGTATTGTGATACAAGAACAAGAACTACAGTATTAAGAAACATTCAAAGTAAAAGTAACTGTGTACTGAATGTAAGGAAAATTTGCAGGTTACTTACTAATAGGCTTCCAAGTCAGTTCATAATTAGCATTATTACTTTTGTTAGTTGATGAATATACAGTGGACCCCCAGAAATCGAACATTCTAAATTCCAGAATGCTGTTCAAGTGCTGTTACCAAACAAATTTATTCCCATAAGGAATGATGTAAATTAGATTAGTCCATTTCAGACCCCCAAAAATACACTTATAAAAGCACTTACAATAATAAACTTACATAATAGGGCGAGTTGGGAGTGTTCGATTTCCAAGGGTCCACTTTACAATGACCCTTTATGATTGTTAGTCTATATATAAACTCGAACAATTATGCAAGTGTATTTTTGTAAGTGCTTTTGTAAGTGTATTTTTGAGGGTCTAAAAGGACTAGTCTAATTTGCATTATTCCTTATGGGAATAAATTCGTTTGGTAATGGCACTTGAACAGCATTCTGGAACGAATAAATTACAAAAACCAGGGGTTCACTGTATTACATGAGATTCAGATGTTTTCAGACTGTTTTTGAAAAATTGGGAAAGAAGTTTTAGATCATTCAGGTAGGTTCCATTTTTTTTTTTTATCAAGTGTTTACTCAGGTCACATATATGCATGGAATAACAAGATACAGAAGGGCTCCACTTAACAGCGCTTCACTATACATACAGCGTGGTTTCCATTTAAACCCATTCTTCATTTACCGAGACTAACTACAATAAATATTTTCACCATTCACTACAAGCTAAGGGCAAAAATATTTTAAGGTAAGCAATGTATGTATGTACTATACTACATACTATATGCATTTTTTGGGATTAGGTCTATTGCTCACTTAATATATGATAGTGTAAACATGTTATCAGGCTTTTATATGCATTTGAAATTGAAAAAAAGGCTATGATTCACTTCACAGCAATTTCCACTTTACAGCAGTAGCCTGGAACCTATCCTGCAGTATAAGCGGGACCTCCCCTTCTGTATATTTATTTTTAGTCTTATGCATTGTGATTTGTTGCAGCTCTCCAGTTGTTTTTAGCCTGGTGTTAATAAGTATTTGTAAGTGCTCTATATACTGTATGTATTTAATATGCACAGTAGTATGTATTAACATTTTGTAAGGAAGATTTAAATCTTTGAATAATTATTTCCTAACATGCTATCAATCCTATTCAAACTAATCAGAACATAGGTAAGTTTATTTAGGCACAAATACATGTTTACCTAGAGAGGGTTTCGGTGGTCAACGCCCCCATGGCTTGGTCTGAGACCAGGCCTCATGGTGGATCAGGGTCTGATCAACCAGGCTGTTACTGCTGCCTGCACGAAGACTGACATACGAACCACAGCCTGGTTGGTCAGGTACTGAGTTTAGGTGCCTGTCCAGTGCCTTCTTGACGACAGCCAGGGGTCTATTGGTAATCCCTCTTATGTATGCTGGGAGGCAGTTGAACAGTTTTGGGCCCCGGATACTTATTGTGTTGTCTCTCAATGTACTCGTGGCGCCCCTGCTTTTCATTGGGGGAATGTTGCATCTCCTGCCGAGTCTTTTGCTTTCATAGGGAGTGATTTTCGTGTGCAAGTTTGGTACTAATCCCTCTAGGATTTTCCAAGTGTATATTATCATGTATCTCTCTCGCCTGCATTCCAGGGAATACAGATCAAGGACCTTCAATCATTCACAGTAATTTAGGTGCCTTATCGTACTTAGGTGTGCCGTGAAAATTCCTTGTACACTCTCCAGGTCAGCAGTGTCACCAGCCTTGAAGGGGGCTGTTAGTGTACAGCAGTATTCCAGCCTAGAGAGAACAAGCAATTTGAAGAGAATCATCATGGGCTTGGTATCCCGAGTTTTGAAGGTTCTCATTATCCATCCTATCATTTTCCTAGCAGATGTGGTAGATACATTGTTGTGGTATTTGAAGGTGAGATCCTCTGACATTATCACTTCCAGGTCCTTCACATTTCTCTTTTGCTCTATTGTATGGTTAGAATTTGTTGTACATACCTTTATATATTTTTAATTTCCTCATGTTTTCCATATCTGAGTAGTTGAAATTTCTCCTCATTGAACTTCAGATTGTTTCGAGTGGCTCATTTGAAGATTTGGTTTATGTCTGCTTGGAGTCTTGCGATGTCTTCAATGGAGGTCACTGCCATGGCAATCTAGATGTCATCCGCAAAGGAAGACATGGAGCTATGGCTTACATCTCTGTCTATATCAGATATGAGGATGAGGAATAGAATGGGAGTGAGTACTGTGCCTTGTGGAACAGAGCTTTTCACCGTAACTGCCTCGGACTTTACTCTGTTTACTATTACTTTTTGTGTTCTATTTGTCAGGAAGTTATAGATCCATCTACCAACTTTTCCTGTTTGTATTCCTTTATCACACATTTTGTGCACTATTACACCATGGTCACACTTGTCGAAAGCTTTTGCAAAGTCTGTTTATACGTACTACATCTGTATATTTTGTTTATCCTCTACAGCATCCAGGACCTTGTCATAATGGTCCAGTAGCTGGGACAGACAGGAGCGACCTGCTCTAAACCCGTGTTGCCCTGAGTTGTGCAATTGATGGTTATCTAGGTGGTTGGCGATCTTGCTTCTTAAAACCCTCTCAAAGATTTTTATGATATGGGAGGTTAGTGCTGTCTGTCTGTAGTTCCATGCAATTGCTTTATTGTCACCTTTGTAGAGTGGGGCTATGTCTGTTGTTTTTAGTGAGTGTAGGATGACCTCTGTGTCCATGAACCCTCTCCATAGAATTCTGAAGGCATGCTACAGGGGCTTCTTGTAATTCTTGATGAACACAGAGTTCCATGAGTCTGGGCCTGGGGCAGAGTGCATGGGCATGTCATTTATTGCCTTTTTGAAGTCTTGTGAAGTTACGATAATATCCAAGATTTTTGAGATGACCAAATTTTGGGTCTCGTTCATAAAGAATTCATTTGGATTGTCGATCCTTAGTCTGGGCAGCGCCTCGCTGAACACTGAGTCGTATTGGGACTTTAGTATCTCACTCATTTCTTGGCTGTCATCTGTGTATGTCCCATCTCGCCTAAGCATGGCCCAATACTGGATGTTTTTTTTTCCTTAAATTTGGCATTAGAAAAGAAGTATTTTGTTTTGTTTTTTAAATTTCTTTTATGGCTTTTAGTTCTTCCTGCGATTCTTGTATCCTGTAAGATTCCTTCAGCTTAAGTTCGATATTTGCAATTTCATTGACCAGTGCCTCCCTTCATATTTCAGATATATTGGCCCCTCTCAGCAGCTCTGCGATTCTTTGCCTTCATCTGTATAGGGAGCGTCTTTCTCTTTCTAGTTTACATCTTCTCTTTCTTTTTCTTAATGGAATGTGTCTTGAGCAGATCTCAAGAACCACGTAAGTGTAATTATGCATAGTGTAAACTACCTAGGATAACCCAAAAAGTGACTTGGCTCCCATTGAAGTATATCTTCAGTGCTAAAGCATGGACAATGTTCTTAAAAGGGCCAAGTTTGACTGAGGTGTATTAGTTGAGTACAGAGTTGACTGTAAACTTTATCTTGTTTAGCCATAACATTTCTTTCCTTTCATTTCTCAGTGGTGTGTGGATTTTTGCTTTCATGACATTTCAACTAGTGAACACCACTTTTTTTTTTTACACTTTGAATTCCTCCTTTTGCCATTTTACTTACTCTCAGAACTCCCTATTCCCTATTTTACCCCTGACACATGAACCCCTTTACCTTGTAACATTATTATTGTAAAAATAATATTTTTTTTCAGGATACAGTACATGACTTGGCTTCCATGAGATTGACTCCTGCTGAGCTAGCACGAAAACTTGCAGCTCGTCAGTCATCTAATAAAGTTATAGCACGAGCACAGCTGATGGAGCAAAGCCGACGAACAGGTTCCTGTAGTCCAAACCTGCCACCCTCTCTAGCTGCCAGACTGCAGGCTGCTAGACAACAAGTATGTTTGGTACATAAGAATGAATCAGTAGCTTAGAATTTAGCAAAGTTAGTTTATTACTCATTTGCCTAATACAGTTTGGTAGTACGTATAAGATTCATGGAAATGTTTCTTAAGTCGCTGATTTTTTGTTTTGCAGAGTGTCGATTCATTACTGGCTCAGTCCAATGCAACTTTAATGGCATCACAGAGAGTGCGACACTCAGACACACTTTCTACACCAGATTTAAAAACTCCCCAGCAACAACGAAAACCTGGTTTGTATTTTTCTGTTAATGAGCCTTTTTTGCTCCTTCAAGGGATTCCTTGAATGGTGGCCTAATGTAGACACTCCATATATTTCAACCAATGTGATGTCTTGAAGATATTTGAAGAGTGATTTAAAATGTTGTTTTGGGGTTTCCACACTTCAAGTAAATAGATAGGTAGACTTATTGTAACTACATTTTAAAAAACCCTTGTATGTACAGTAGAGCATTTTGGGGAAGGCTGTAAATTAAGGAACTATATAAATTCAAGGATTATGTGGAGTAAAATAAAGGTTGGATGTGAAAAGTGGGTTATAGTAAGTGTTTATGCACCTGGAGAAGAGAGAAGGAGAGAGAGATTTTGGGAAATGTTGAGTGAGTGTGTGGGAGTTTTGAACCAAGTGAGAGAGTAATTGTGGTTGGGGATCTTAATGCTAAAGTGGGTAAAAATGTTGTGGATGGAGTAGTAGGTAAATTTGGGGTGCCAGGGGTAAATGTAAATGGGAGCCATTAATTGAGCTATGTGTAGAAAGAGGTTTGGTAATAAGTAATACATATTTTATGAAAAAGAGGATAAATAAATATACAAGGTATGATATAGCACGTAAGGAAAGTAGTTTGTTGGATTATGTATTGGTGGATAAAAGGTTGATGAGTAGGCTTCAGGATGTACATGTTTATAGAGGGCAACGGATATATCAGATCATTATTTGGTTGTAGCTACAGTTAGAGTAAAAGGTAGATGGGACAAAAGGAAAATGGCAACAGCAAGTAAGAGAGAGGTAAAAGTGTATAAACTAAGGGAGGAGGAAGTTAGGGTGAGATATAAGCAACTATTGGCAGAAAGGTGGGCTAGTGCAAGTAGGAGTAGTGGGGGTTGAAGAAAGTTGGGATAGTTTTAAAAATGCAGTATTAGAATGTGGGGCAGAAGTTTGTGGTTATAGGAGGGTGGTGCAGGAGGAAAGAGGAGTGAGTGGTGGAATGAAGAAGTAAAGGGTGTGATAAAGAGAAAAAAGGGAGCTTATGAGAGGTTTTACAAAACAGAAGTGTTAGTAGAAGAGCAGAGTATATGGAGAGTAAAAGAAAGGTGAAGAGAGTGGTGAGAGAGTGCAAAGAAGAGCGGATGAAAGAACGGGAGAGGCTCTGTCAAGAAATTTTGCTGAAAACAAGAAAAAATTTGGAGTGAGATAAACAAGGTAAGAAAGCCTAGGAACGAATGGATTTGTCAGTTAAAAACAGAGTAGGGAGTTAGTAGATGGGGAGCTGGAGGTATTGGGTAGATGGCGGAATATTTTGAGGAACTTTTAAATGTCGATGAAAAGAGGAGCGATAATTTCATGTACTGGCCAGGGAGGTACAACATCGTTTAGGAGTGAAGAAGAGCAGGATGTGAGTGTGGGGGAGGTGCGTGAGGCATTACGTAGAATGAAAGGGGTAAAGCAGCTGGAATTGACGGAATCATGACAGAAATGTTAAAAGCAGGGGGATATAGTGCTGGAGTGGTTGGTATTTTTGTTTAATAAATGTATGAAAGAGGAAGGTACCTAGGGATTGGCAGCGAGCATGTATAGTTCCTTTATATAAAGGGAAGGGGATAAAAGAGAGTGTAAAAATTATAGGGAATAAGTTTACTGAGTATACCAGGTAAAGTGTATGGCAGGGTTATTATTGAAAGAATTAGAGGTAAGACAGAGAGTAGGATTGCAGATGAGCAAGGAGGCTTTAGAGTGGGTAGGGGATGTGTAGATCAAGTGTTTACAGTGAAGCATATATGTGAACAGTATTTAGATAAAGGTAGAGAAGTTTTATTGCATTTATGGATTTAGAAAAGGCATATGATAGAGTGGATAGGGGAGCAATGTGGCAAATGTTGCAAGTGTATGGAATAGGTAGTAAGTTACTGAAGGCTGTAAGAGTTTTTATGAGGATAGTGAGGCTCAGGTTAGGGTGTGTAGGAGAGAGGAGATTACTTCCGGTAAAAGTAGGTCTTAGACAGGGTTGTGTAATGTCACCATGGTTGTTTAATATATTTATAGATGGGGTTGTAAAAGAAGTAAATGCTAGGGTGTTGGGGAGAGGGTGGGATTAAATTATGGAGAATTAAATGCAAATGGGAGTTGACACAGTTACTTTTGCTGATGATACTGTGCTTATGGGAGATTCTAAAGAAAAGTTGCAAGGTTAGTGGACGAGTTTGGGAGAGTGTGTAAAGGTAGAAAGTTAAAAGTGAACATAGATAAGAGTAAGGTGATGAGGGTATCAAACGATTTAAATAAAGAAAAATTGGATATCACATTGGAGAGAGGGATTATGGAAGAAGTAAATGTTTTCAGATATTTGGGAGTTGATGTGTCAGCAGATGGGTTTATGAAGGATGAGGTTAACCATAGAATTGATGAAGGAAAAAGGTGAGTGGTGCATTGAGGTATCTGTGGAGACAAAAACGTTATCCATGGAGGCAAAGAAGGGAATGTATGAAAGTATTGTGGTACCAACACTCTTATATGGGTGTGAAGCATGGGTTGCAAATGCTGCAGCGAGGAGGAGGCTGGAGGCAGTGGAGATGTCCTGTCTAAGGGCAATGTGTGGTGTAAATATTATGCAGAAAATTCGGAATGTGGAAATTAGGAGAAGGTGTGGAGTTACTAAAAGTATTTGTCAGAGGGCTGAAGAGGGGTTGTTGAGGTGGTTTGGTCATTTAGAGAGAATGGATCAAAGTAGAATGACTTGGAGAGCGTATAAATCTGTAGGGAAGGAAGGCGGGTAGGGGTCGTCCTAGAAAAGGTTGGAGGGAAGGGGTAAAGAGGTTTTGTGGGCGAGGGCTTGGACTTCCAGCAAGCATGTGTGAGCGTGTTAGATAGGAGTGAATGGAGACGAATGGTTTTTGGGACATGACGATCTGTTGGAGTGTGAGCAGGGTAACATTGTGTGAAGGGATTCAGTGAAACCAGTTAATTGATTTAGTTGGACTTGAGTCCTGGAAATGGGAAGTACAATGCCTGCACTTTAAAGGAGGGGTCTGAGATAGTGACAGCTGGGAGGGACTTTTCTCAGCTGTAGTATCTGAGCTCCTCTGCAAAGACAGTGATTATGTATGAGTGTGGTGAAAGTGTTGAATGATGATGAAAGTTTTTCTTTTTGGGGATTTTCTTTCTTTTTGGGTCACCCTGCCTCGGTGGGAGACGGCCGACTTGTTGAAAAAAAAAAAAAAAAAAATGTGTTGAGTACATAGTATGCATAGTTTTGTACAGTACACAAACTAGAAATTTATTGACTAGTTATTAGATAAAATAAAAGATAGTGAATTTGATTAAAAGCAAAAATGCTACATACTCTTTAGTTTAAAATTGGGGCTTACATAATAGTAAGTGAAATTCAGTGGACTGGATTAAAATTTGTGTTGCAGACATGGTAAATGTGGAAATAAATAGTAATGATAACATTAAGCAGTAACAGTATGTAATTCTACTTTCAACAAACTGGCCATATTCCACCAAGGCAGGGTGACCTAAAAAGAAAAACGAAAGTTTCTCTCTTTAAATTTAGTAATTTATACAGGAGAAGGGGTTACTAGCCCCTTGCTCTCGGCATTTTAGTCACCTCTTATGACACGCCTGGCTTACGGAGGAAGAATTCTGTTCCATTTCCCCATGGAGCAGTATATATATATTTTCTGCTTACTTAATTTGTGGATTAATTAAAGGTGCCATACAATTTATTTGGAAATTAACCATTAAATTTTTTTTTATAAATTAGCTTAGGGATCATATATTATTATTAGATATACATGTACAGTGGACCCCCGCCTAACGAGCAAAATTCATTCCAGAAGGCTGCTCAAGTGCCATTACCGAACGAATTTACTTAAGAAATAATGTCACGTAGGTTAGTCTATTTCAGACCCCCAAAAATACACTTCCACAAGCACTTAACAATATTATACTTACATAATTGTACGATTTCCGGGGTGCTCGTTAGGCGGGGTCCACTGTACCTGATATAACTTCTACAAAGGATTCCACTCGGGAAAAACTGGTTAGAAAGACTTAAATTCAGGTGGGAAGCATGAGGCTTTTGGTTTGAAGGATGGGTGAGGATGCTTGGCTTTGGTACATGATTTTAAGTGTAATACTCATGTTTGTTCTCCATGGGGAAGTAGAACAGAATTATTCCTCCGTAAGCCATGTGTGTCGTAAGAGGCGTGCCTCGGCGGGATATGGCCGGTTTGTTGAAAGAAGAAGAGTTCATGTTTGTCTGAAAAGACAACTAAGGAATGAGTAAGTGAAAGAGGCAGTGAGCTGACATGTGGATGAAAAGACACATATAACAGTGTAAGAATAATTATAACTGTTTCTATCAAGGGACTAAACACTATAATAAAAACTTAGGCTGTTTTATCATATAGGAAATGAACGATGATAAATATATTTTTCATCTTTGCATTGCCCTTCCTTGGTGGGAACTGGCTAATGTGTTAAAAGCTTCAGGTACAACTTTTTTTAATAGCCTGATGTACTGCAGTTTAAAATTAGGTGAAAGTTTAGTATGAACTATACCTATAATAATAGATACAGTTAGAGCTAAGAAACACATTGAGGGAAATGAGTTATTTTCTATAAATTGGTGTTACATACTTGGTATTTTAATAATGGACATAACTCAGTTTAGAAACATAATGGATCTAAACAGTATTCTTTAAGAAACTTTTTCAATTTAATCTTCACTGCACAAGCTCTTGGTCATGTTGATAAGTCTTTGATAATTTGAGCACCTTTATATGCTTTATTCCTAAATAGGTTGAGCTGTACACTAGGCATGTTGCTGTATATTTATTGTGGTGTGTCCTTGAGCTCTTGTATGTCTTAAGTATAGTTTTAAATCATTCAAAAAATTTTTTTAGGGTTTTGTAGATAAAATTCATAAGAGAATGTTGTGAATTTTGTTTTTTATTTAGGAATTTAATGGATGGCATTTATTAAGGTTCTAATACCTGAATTTTTATTAGTACATCAGCCAATTGACACCAAGGACAGGAGACCCAAAGATGGAAAACTCATTGACCATCACTCATTCCCTGGGGCTGTCTTTTCAGAAGAGCTCAGACATCACAATTATAATGATCCACCGAACGCAACATCTCCACTTATCTTGCAGGTGCTTTATTTTACTTTGTAATTCTGTAAGGTTTAGTTACAGCTCTTGTGGGAGAGTATTTGTAGATTAAGGAATTGTATGTATAGTGTTAATTGAAAGTATAGATATATTACAGAAGTATTATGTATAGAGTTATTTGGATGTAGGGATAGTGAGTAAGATGTAAAGAATTAATTGGATGTTTGTATAGATTAGGGAGTAGTGTGTATAGGGTTATTGGAAGGTATGGATAGAATAGGGTGTAGTATATATAAAGATAGTGGGAGGCATATTTAAATTAGGGAATATATTAGAAAATTAGTAAAGATGGATAAACTGCAGATACTCCTGGAAAATCTACTGCTATTTGACTTATGTTTGGACTATATTTTCAGATAGAGAGGAGGATATAAGGTTCAGTGAAAAAGATGTAAAACAAAATAATGGCTCCATGAAAACATCTCTGCCTGAAGGTGCTGACAGTTCTAAAAGTAGTGAGATCAGAACCTCAGCAGTAGACACTAAAGATGAAAGATATTTGACACAGAATCGAGATGATAGTGCAAATGCTTCCATTAGTACTTTGAAGGAGTTAAAACAGAAGGAATTCTTAGAAGAAAGACCAAAGCATAAGACAACACCATCAAGGTCAGCCAAGGATGTACATAAGCAATTTGACACTATTCAAGGAGCAGCAACAAGAACCAGCCTAGACCATACAATTACAGTTTGTATACATCTTGATTCTTTATTATTATTATTATTTGATTTTTATTACAATATTAAATATTTTTAAATTTCTATATTACATTTTATTTATAGTATATAGTACAGTGGTACCTCGAGTTACGATATTTTTTCGTTCGAGAATGCTGTTCAAGTGCCATTACCAAACGAATTTATCCCCATATGGAATAATGTAAAATAGACTAGTCCTTTTACACCCCCAAAAATATACTTACAAAAGCATTTAAAAAAATAAACTTGCATAAAAGGGCAATTTTGGGGACCATCGTAACTCGAGGTACCACTGTATATGCATTTTTTTCCAACACGCTGGCCGTCTTCCACTGAGGCAGGGCGGCCCAAAAAAGAAAGGAACACTTTCACCACCATTTACACATAGTCACTCTCTTTGCAGAGGTGCGCAGATACAAGAGTTCAGATGTCACTGCATTTACCTTTGATAAAAGTATCCCTAGGAATCTATACTGAATAAAGATGCAGCAAGCAAACCCAAATGGAGACAATAACAGAAAAAGATGATTACTGTTTATTTTTTTATCTCAAATTGAGGTGCTTATTAGCACTGTATTTGCTTGTGAAATTGTAGTACATATGCTTATTACATTTTGTGTTTCATATAAAAGGATATTAAGTGTGTCTACTTAAAAGGATATTAAGTGTGTCTACTTAAGCTGCAGTGCTTCACTGTAAGCACCCATTTTTATTTTTTCTGTATGAAAAAAGAGTAGTTTTATGCATGATTATTCCTTAATGGGAATTACCTTCATGATACGTAGTTAAAAGGCTCTTGATTCAGAGAATTTAAGTTGCCCTCTACATATCAAGCCTGTTTATTCTTCTCCCTTTCCCATTCCCAAGAGCTGTATGGTCCTTATGGGTTTATTGCTTCCCCATGCATATATCAGTATGCATTATTATCAATGCGTACCATCAAGCACATAATAAGAGGTTTTGCAGATGGTGGTAAACACCTGCCGAGAGCTGTGGTTGCAGCTAGAAGAGGAAAGACTCACTAGGGAAAGGCTTCAACAGCAGCTGCAACAGCAAGGCAATGTTATAACTACTTTGACTGCTGTAAGAAATGTTTTACTTTTGTTAATTTACTGGGAAATGTGTCTTCTCTATTTGGTTATCTAGGGATGTCTAGCACTGCATCAACTACTGGCTTTCTTGAGATGAAACATGTATTTTTTGAAAGTTCTGTATAATAAATTAAATTTGTCTCCAGGAAGAAAGACATTATATAGAGACAGGAAGGAGTAGAACATTAAAGTTGAATGTACATATAGTCTATTTTTCTAACAAGTTAAACTTTTTCAGGAATTGCTGCAAATCCAGGACCAACAAGAGGCAATCTTGCGGGAAGTGAGTGATGCTCGTGCATCTGGACTTTGGGATATTGAAGGAGATTTAATTGGGGCAGTATTGGAAGTACAGAAGGAGGAGGGGATAACTTAGTAAATAGCGAGACAACTAGTGGCAGGTTAACTGGGGGTCGACTTAGCCCTCAAACAATGACTGGTCGTCACCCTCAAAGATCTATACTTAGAGCAACTCGTACCATTCCTTCACCTCATATACGACAAGCCCCTTCATATCAAATGTTCCAACAGGCAACACGAACATACCAACTAGATTCTCATCTGCCATTGTCTCATCAGCTTCCGCCTTCACCTCGTCCTCATCAGCCTTCATCAAGGTCGCATTCACAGTCGCCACAGTCTCACCAGCCGTCTTCATGTCCATCTGACATATCTTTATCACAAGCTAGTCACATAGCTGGGAGGTCAGAAACACGTAGCCACAGCAGCTATAGAAGCTCTGTTTCTCGTCAGATTAGAAACGCGTTGATAAGTGACCAGATTGCATCAAATTTATCTGAAGGAAAAACGCACCCCAGTCAGTTGAATTTTGCTAAGTTGCCACATGAGGGCTCATCAGATATGAAAGCTTCAGATAAGGATATGCATACCATAGGGGACAAGCAAGCTCTTGCAGCTGACAACAAAGAGAATACCCTCATATCAGTCGGAGAAGATGGGGTTATGGACTCAAAAACTACAGAACTGCTAGAAAAGAAGAATTAATAAGTTGAACATTTCTATTACGTACTAGATAAATGCGGATGTTGTATGTTAGCATAAGTGGCCTCAACCAAAGTATTACTATCTCCACATTTCTGGAGTCCCTTTATAAATACTGTGTGACTTAAGCTCATTTGGGACCATGTTTTTATAACTAGGCTAAGACTGGTATTTTGAAGTAAAAAGTTGATTTAACTGTTTAGTAAAATGTGCTGTCTTAGAAAGATATTTAAATAGAAAATGAACATTAACATTTTCTGATAAATGGCTTTTTATTTGCAGATTTTT